>CAKALU010009835.1:0-38384 GCA_916700995.1 Hozukius guyotensis | reverse complement strand
CATTGTACCCTTAGAGTCCAGTAGAGGGCAGAGCCTGTGTGGGTTAGATTGAAGGTTACCATATTGTAACCCTAGTTCTATAAGCACTTGCGGAGCCCTCTACCTAGGGGACCTGTCGCTCCTTCACTGCTCGCTGAACAGGTTGTAGGATGACAGAGAGCAATTTGTCATATTGGGGTAGGCACATCCTGATTGGCTGCCTACGTTTTTGCAGATTTTCAGTGGGCGAATGCGTTCTCGCGATTGTAGGAGAGTAGTACCCATAGAGTCCAGTAGAGGGTCCTGCCTGTGCTTATAGAACTAGGGTTACAATAATGGAAGCTTCAAGTCAGAGGATTACCAAAGTCATCAGAATGTATCCTCAAGTGAACTCGAATATATGTTGCAAATTTCATGGCAATCCATGAATTAGTTATCAAGATATTTCGTTCCACAAATGTCAGCCTCATGGTGACACTAGAGAAGAAGTCAGTGGCTCCCAAATGTCAATAGGATTCATCCTCTGGGGATCATGAATGTCTGTAGAAAAAAATGCCATAGCATCACATACTGTAGTTGCTTAGATATTTCAGTCTGGAGCAAAGTAGAAACCTGTCTTTTGTTTTATTCTCTCATCTTCCACCAACAAGACCTTAGTGTCATCCTAAGCAATTAACATCTTTGCTCACTTCATTGCAAAGAATTATTCAGTTAATCAACGAATGCAAACAAGGCACGGTGATACAACTGGAGGAGTACAGTGTGAATCTGTTAATTACAAGGGTCATCACATTGCAAGAAATGCATCCCTTATTGCATTATTTTTAACACAGCTGTTAATAATTATGTATTTATTAAGAATTGTGCTACTACATTATGACTGATCCTGCTTAACTATAGAGTACAGCATGACGTGTGTACAGAATACTGCTAGTCTGTGAGATTTTACAACAGCAAGTTAAACAAGTTTCATTCTGAGATTGTAACACCAGTTTTGTGGCTTACCTACATAAATGTCGGTAAAACCCAAAAATCATTAAAAAAAACGAAATAGTTAACATGAATATTCCATTCAGAATGATGATCAGAAATCTCCAGGAGCCGAATATTTCCATGCTCATAATCATAATGTTCAACGTATTCTCATACAACCTTTTGTATGATATCTTGAGAAACTGATTCATAATTTTACGGGAATTTTCCTACAAAAGTCCAGCTTTAATATCCGCTCCAGTCTTTTCAAAATAAACTTATGTCGTCACAGGAAACAACATGGTTAGGTTTGGCCACAAAACTACATAGTTAGTTTTAGAAAAGATTGTGGTTAAGTTACGCCAAACCTGAAGTGGTTACATGGCACCAGAAGTGTCTTGACTTAAGTACTGAAGTTCCTGGACAAAAACTACTTAGTTAGGTTTAGGAAAAAATTGCAGTTTGGGTTAAAATAACACTGAAAGTGATGTAACTTACGTACAGAAGTTATGTGACAAATAAATCAACGTTGACTTCTGGTTTCACATGGGATACGAACACTGGTCTATGGGCGAAAGTCTGGTGTTTTTTGACCCACCCACCAACCCCGACCTCCTCCCTATGTGGCGTTCGCCGCTCTTTATACTTTCTTCTTCATAATTATGTGGATTACATACAAATTGATTTTGTGGAATCTATATGAATTACAGTGCATTTACTTTTCGTTTGCATATCGGCAAACAGTGTTTATAAAACAATCTGTAATGTTAATGAACTTCACTTGATGTATTAAAGAGGACCTATTTTGCTTTTGTGCTTTTTCCCTTTCCTTTAGTGTGTTATATATATATATATATATTTTTGTGCATGTAAAAGGTCTGCAAAGTTACAAAGCCCAAAGTCCACGCCAAAGGGAGTTACTCTCCCCCACAGAAACTGCCTGAAACGTCTCGATTCAAGTCCCGCCTTTTCTTCTGTAACGTGGTGATGTCACCAGGTAATACATATGCCTAGCAGCTAGTTTGGCACGCCCTCAAACAAAGCTAGTTAGAGCAGAGCTCAAACAGAGCGTTTCAGACAGAGGGTGAAAAGAGGTGCTGCAGCTTAGCCGTTATGAGAAAAGTAAAGCGTTTTTGAACATTAAAGCATGTAAACATGTTCTAGTACAAACCTAAAATACAAGTATGCACATGAAAATAAGCATAATGGGTCTTCTTTAATACCAGGAGAAAATGCAAAAGCCAGTGATCAGATGTCATTATCTGGATATCCAGATACAGATCGCATATTCACTCCAGGTCTAAACTGGCCTCTCTCTCTCTCTTTTTCCCTTAAACGACCTTCGATAAGAAAACCTCAAATAAAAGACTTGAGTTTGATTAATATGTTTCCTTTTGTTATTTCACCAGAATTGATAACAGAACAGTTTTTACTTGACAAACTGACTGAGATATATGGCTGCTTGCTTTCTATCTCCCCTTCCTTCATTTTTCATCTTCCCTGCCTCTCCACTTTTGCTCCCTCTCCCGCTCTCTCTCTCGTTCAACATTGCTCGCACACTTTTGAATAATTAAGATGCAATAAATCCCACTGTCACATCAGTTTTTCAGACTCCATCTTCTGCCTGTATATGTGTGTGTGTGTGGACTTTATATCCTCATAGTGACTTTATATTATAATAGTGACTGTGAGTCTACACAGAAAGAGCAGAGCGAGATCTCATGTGTATGTGTGAATGCGAGAGAGAGAGAGAGAGAGAGAGAGAGAGAGAAACAGCCAGATGCTCCGTAGGGGTACTTTGGCATTGAAAAAAAGCCTACTTTATTGATTGTCACCCTTTTCAGAAATGCCATGCTCTTATGCCAAACAAAAAATCCACGACCGCAACTTCCTCCACTGTTGTTAGAAATGTTACCACAATCCTTTGCGGAGCCACGGGAAAGAGCAGCGGAAAATAGCTGCCGGATGAAAGCGCAGAAATCCGCTCAAAAACGCTTCAATCCAGCTTTTCTTTGGCTGTCGCAGGTGATTTTGTTTGGCCTTCACACTCTTTACACTTGAACACATTCCCAGGGCACACCTGAGCACACACACACATACAGAATACACACACACACACACACACACACACACACACACTCGTAGTCTGAGCTCATACGCTCATACATAAATGCCCGGGCTTTTGAGGAAAAAAAAAAAACGGTCAAACCCCATAACTGCTAATGCAACTAATCTTCATTTCACGCAAACACACATACACACTCATGGTGTGTCTGTGCTGGGGAGATAACCCAGAAAGGATTAGCTATAACATGTTGAGCAGAAGGAAAAAAAAATACACCTTGGCTGTGAGTGCGAGCGAGAAGCGAGGGAAATATTTGCGAGAGGAACAGAGGTGTTTGTAGGCCAGCAGCACTTTCACACACCACCGCTACAGGAGCACACAAAAGCTACTTGTATTGTCTCTTTCAAGAAAATATGCACAATATGTGCCTCAAACATATCACAAAATACAACAAAATCTAGGTTCTAATTCTCACACCTGTCTCTCCGAGTATGTGTGTAATGCTGCTTTCACAGAAACCCTGAAATCTAGTTAGCATTGTTGGATGTCAGTCAGCTACAACAGTGAACAATAGCAATGAGCATTTTTCGCATTACATTTCAATCATGCACCGCATTTTCAAAATGTTACACGGGTTGTTTGGTTGGCAGGACTCGTAAAAAGCAATTCCCAGTGTAAATGAATTGCAGACGAAGCCAAGAAAAGAATAGGAAGAGTTCAGCCAAAACACAATCTGAGAGTTTTGCTTTTTTTTCTGCCAGAAAAGTTGTGCTGGAGTCCAGATAGAAAGCTGGTCATTATTCAAATTTTTTTTTTTTTCTGTTAAGATGGGGGAATGGTTGAATATAATTTGCTGGATATTTTAGAATCTCATTTGTTGAAGACAGTTTATCATTGTCATACTGAATACAATGAACATCCAGTTTCCTAATTATCACGTTACAGCAGGGTTTCTCAACCTTAAAGGTGCAGTGTGTATAGGATCTGGCGGCATCTAGCAGAGAGGTTGCAGATTGCAACCAACTGAAATTTCTCCCGTGTGCCAGGCGTGTAGGAGAACCATGGTGGCCGATGCGAAAACATGAAAACGCGAATGGCTAGAGCCAGTTTTTGGTTTGTCCATTCTGGGCTACTGTAAAAAAAATGGCGGCTGGCTCCACGAAGAGGACCGTTCTAAGGTAAGAAAACACAATGATTCTTATTTTCAGGTGATTACACACTAAAGAAAACATACTTATTAATATTATATTCCATTCATGACAATAGATTGATATATTTTTATGTTTTCATGTTTTTGGGTATTTGTGATCTGCAAACTCACCACTAGATGTCGCTAAATCCTACACACTGCTCCTTTAAGGGGGCCGATTTCTGAGATGGATTTGATATTTGTCTGATGTATATTATTAATGTCAAAAAGTTCAAAAACTGTGCTGAATTCCTGGTGCGATGATGCCTTGGAAGCAGTAATTTTCATATCTTCATGGCTTCACGGCTGGGTAATGAAGCCATTAAGGTTTATTTGACCGAGGCTGGTTTATTTGACGGCGACAGTAGAGAGATGGCAGAAAACGAGAGGAGAGAGAAAGGAGGAATGACATGCAACGGAGGTCCCCAGCTTGACGCACACTGCATACATTAATTCCGAAGGGCCACCAGGGGACCCCGGGTCACATCCAATTTAAAATACTTCACAGAGTCCAAGGCTAGACTGACACACATTCACCCCGATGTTGCAGAACACTATGACGATTACTCCCAAATCCTATGCGATTTTTTACTAAATAAACAACTAAATACAGTTTGTCCATGCCCTGTGTGATGACACATTAAGCATTTTCTGAGCTGGTGCACCAATCAGCAGGACGATATCAACCAAAAACTTTCCAAAACCATTGCAAATCACCATTATGAAAATAAAACAATGTTCTGATCAGGTTTGGTTAGGTTTAGGCAAACAAATGACTTGGTTGGGGAAAGATTGTGGTCATGGTTAAAAGAAACCAACGTTGACTGTCGGTTGGAAAGGGGAAACAAACAGCTGACTTATGTGTTAAAGTCCAACGTTTTTTGTTGTAAGACTACTTCCTCCTTTGCTCGAAGGAACAGGAGTCATAATTCCTAGCCGCTAAGGGCTTTGTCACTTGAAAGTGAACATGTGTTGTTTTCAGGCTGCTGTTCTTGGAATGATAGTCTTAAACTGGGTTTGCCCCAAGCAAGCAAGGTTTTTAAGGTTGATTTTGGGGATGACGGAGTGATGGTTGAAGGGGTGGTGGGTGAGGAATGTCCAAGGGTCATTTATTGTCATTCTACAACAGGGTTGCAAGACAAAATGCAAGTTGTAGTCCCTTTATGCCACACAAGAAAAAAACAAAACATTTCTTTATGGTAGAGTATGGAGGTTGAGTTAAGGAGTCTTACAGCCTGAGCAGAGAAGCTCTGTAGTCTGCTGGTATGCTAGACGACAGTAGGGTGAAAAGGCTGTTTCTGGGGTGGGTATTGTCTTTTAGTACCCTTTGGGTTCTGCACAGGCACCTCACCTCACCAATATCACTAATGCTCTGTACTGTAGATGGATACAAAGGATGTTCTGGGAGGTTTCACCTGATGCAGAGCTATTCAGTCCTGGGCCGTGAACAAACCGTGCCAATTTGTAATGAATGTAAATTAATTAGGGTTTTCAATCTATTAAATATAGATATATTTAATCGCGATTCATCGCATGATTTTCCGCAGTAAATGATTGTCGCAAATTAAGTGTAAATGAATCGCACATTTTTTTATCTGTTCAAAATGTACCTTAAATGAAGATTTGTAAAGTATTTAATACTCTTATCAACATGGGAGTGGGCAAATATGCTTGCTTTATGCAAATGTATGTATATATTTATTATTGGAAATCAATTAACAACACAAAACAACAGCAAATATCGTCCAGGAACCCTCACAGGTACTGCATTTAGCATAAAAAAATATGCTCAAATCATAATATGGCAAATTCAAGCCCAACAGGCAACAACAGCTGTCAGTGTTTCAGTGTGCTGACTTGACTGTGACTTGCCCCAAACTGCATGTGATTATCATAAAGTGGGCATGTCTGTAAAGGAACCCATTTTCAGGTCAAGGGACCCCTATGAAAATGACCATGCCAGTTATTCTTCGCCAAAATTTAGCACGATTTTGGAGCGTTATTTAGCCTCCTTCACGAAGCTAGTTGGATGGTTGATACCAATGGATTTCTTTGGTTTTCTAGTTTCATATGATACCAGTATCTTCACTCTAGCTTTAAAACTAAGCCCACTGCAACAATTGGTGGCGTTAAAACAAATTTCCGTTAACGTATTATTAGCGCATTAACTTTGACAGCCCTAAAATTAATGTACAAATGTAAAAGCACTGAAATGTGAAATGCCATCTATTTGTAATCGTACTAAAAAATGTAACTTAACTTAAAAAATATTAAGTTCAGAAAATGTAAAAAGAAACCCATCTGTAATGTGACTGGTACATTACAGAAGATCACTGAGCTGCTGCTGATGGAATGTTAAAAAGCGCAAAAAAAAAAATGTAATGCTTTTCAGAAAATAAAAGCCGCTAAAGCAAATTCATTCAAATTAAACAACTCCATGACCCCATTATAGAGGCCGTAGAGTATAGTTGCAGTTATTTTTCATGAACCTGTATATGGCTAAGAGCTACTAATGCAAGATCATGTTGAGGCAATATGAAAAATGTATAACAGTACATATTGTGAGTTATGTATGTGACTCGGGAGGTGGAAGCAGCACAAGTGTTGACAGACTTTATCAGGCCTCTTCTGCTTTCCCTGTTGTCTCTGGGTGTCTACACTGTGTGCAAACACAGACGTGAAGAAGATAATTCATCTCTTAAGCCGTGAAATATCCTAGAGGCATCTTCACAGACCTGCAGAAGTGCTGTCACACTTAAACTCTCTCTCTCACTCACACAGATTTCAGGCCCTTGAGGTACCAGTGGAAGGTATTTAAATCCTCCCAAACACATCAGAAAGGAAATGGGAAAAAAAATGGAGCACTTAAACTTTTTTTTGCCTCAAGTGTGTACGTATGTATATATATTTACATTGGTATCTGTTTGTGCTGTGTGTATATAAAAATGTAAATCTCTAATAGATCCAGTATGAGCTGACCAAAGAAATTACCTTCACTTAAACCCCTAAGAACTTTTGCTACTTGCTAAATCGGTGCGTGTCTATGCATTTGTGTGTATTTGTGTATTTGGATGTCAGTTTCGGTGCCTCTGCTGAGAGCAAAATAAACTATTGGGCTTTACTTAAGCATAAACCAATACTGTTTTGGGTCCCTGCATTTGCTGGTAGAAATGAATTGGTGCAATAAGTCAACAATAGCCAAAATATATACATTTGTTTTTAACAATGCAGACATAACTGTGACCAGCCCAATTGTTCAAGTTCATGTTTCTAATGAGCTAATTTCTCCATAGCGGATGCACTGGAATAAACAGACTCACACAGTAAGACGGTGAGGTGTTTTATTTAAGCCATGGTGCAGCCAGGAGGGTAGTGAATAAAAAACAGGACACAATGAAAAGGGGGATGGTAAAGTGGAAGAGTCAGTTAAGGCTTCAGTGTGCTTTATAGAAAGTGCTTGTCAGGTTGACAAACAGTGAAAAAAAAGATGCAATTTTCAACAATCAATTCCTACTGAAATGTATCCATTGCAACATTTTATTTTAATAAAAACTAGGGTTGCAAAGCTGACTCATAAAAACGAACCATTCACTGCAAAAACCACGGCCCGGTTTGCACATGTGAGCCGCAGTTTTACGGTTTTACCAAGTTAATAGTAGCTGTTCAATGACAACACATTCTCACTCCCAACTAGTCAAATACAGCCGCTTGGTCAGTGTCCCTCCACATCGGAGACCGACACACGGGGTACCCCTCAGTATATGCTTGTAACATGCATAGTGTCCTCTCAAATTAAACTTCCATTTTCACAGGATGTTAGGTTTAGGCAACACAACCACTTAGGTAGGGTTAGGAAACGGTCATGGTTGACTTTAGCTTCACTAACTAGCGACTTACGTGACTAGTGACTCACGGGAGTGACGATACCGACGAGTCACATGACTAAAGACTGCCGTGACTGACTAAATAAGTCAACGTTACTGTTAGTTTCACATGGGACATGAACACCGGTCTCCTGGTTCACGCTATTAATACTACGTCAGTTGCTCCGACCGTCGAATAATAGGTGGTTCGTCACAAACGATCTCTAAAGGGTGCCTCCATGTGTCGGTTTCCGGTATTTGACGAGTTGGGAGTGAGAACGGGTTGCCAATGAGCTGTCAGAATACCAATGGTGAGTCACGTAACGTTACTGTAGGCAGAACTTTAGAGATGGAAACAGATGAATGGAAGCTAAGAGGCAAGAATACAGCATGGAGATGCATGTGGAGGTGAAAATGTAACGTTTGAGGATGCACCATCATCTTTTAAGTCAGGTGTGTGGAGACATTTTGGATTCAGCCTTGACTACAATAGCGAGGGAGCGAAGGTCTTAATAAAAAAAGAGACTGTCTGTAAGCATTGCTTGAGACACGTCAAGTATGCTAACGGTAATACATCTAACATGCATCTATGCCGGCATCCCCCAAACATATCCCTGGCCAGAACAAGGAAATAGTGGGACTCGATAGGGAAGAAACAACAAACTCTTCTTCCTGTAGCCTTTAACAAGACCTTTCAGACAAATACAAAGAAATAACCAAAGCTATTGGGTTGTTCATAGCTAAAGAGTTACAGTCATTTTCAGTTGTTAGTGACACATGATTTCGCCATTTGGTGAAAGAGCTTGAACCGCAATATACTGCGCCCTCCCGCAAGCACTTTACTAACAAAGTAATCCCTGAGCTCTATGAACACTTGTGTGAGGAAATTGAGAACCAACTGGCCAAAACCTCCTACACAGCTCTCACCAGGGAGAGTTACCTGGGCAGATCTCGCCTTGCAGCAGAGAATATCATAAAACGTACCTTTTTCCGTGGTTACTGGATGTTTTACAGAGCTAAAGGTTTGTATCTTACCTGTGTCAGAGGACAGGTGTGTGCGGGGAGCAGGACTGTAGACTCGAGCAGCGTAATCCTCAAAGGTGGTCGGCTCCTGGTGGTGCTGTATACGATGGATTCAAGGTATCAGGCTCTCTCCTCATAGCTGAGGTCAAAGGTCAGTCAGAACCTGGCAGTGGAAGAATAGACATACGACAATAACTAAACACACAAGTAAAGTCACTGCAGGCTGAATTTATGTTTTTGCTTTTGAAAGAATATTTGTTGATTTAACATATCAAAACGGTGCTGAATGCGGGATTGGGAGCATTTCTATTGCCTCCACATGGCTCTCAACATAGCCTGCGGCTCGCAGTTAAAGGTGCTAGCAGCGTTTACAGTGAAAACAACGGCAAAAGAGCTGACAGAGCAAACAGTGTTGACCTGGGGGTAACCGGAGGGTGGGTGCTATGCTTCTACAACAGCGCCGTTGTTCGGGACGCCGTTATGAGCGGTAACCACCATATGAGAGCAGTACAGGGCATAGTCAGTGAGCTAGCCAGTGGGGCATGCTCACATGCACAAACATGCACTAAAAGCATGCGCGGCCAGCTCGGTAGTGTAGACAAAGCATTGAGAATCTAGGATTACAACACACACAGAGGGAGAGCGACTTCAATCTCTGCTCAGGTACACATTACTTCTCAATATCTTTACATAGCAAATAGTTGTTTACTGCTATATTAATGCTCTGGACATCGTATAGAGAACTTTTAATATCTCGTGAAGAAGAGCTGTTGCTCAGTGTGGTCGACCGTACTGTCTAGAAAGCTGCAAAACCTCCTACCAGATAGCAGAGGTGGAAAGGATAAAGTCCTTGACCATGTTTTGCGGATCTAACATTGATAAAGTGAAAAATGTGCCGAATGGAGGACAGAGACACCTGAATGATATTTCCTGCTGTGCTCATTATGAGGTGATGCAAGCCCTTTACCAAACAGTGATGCAGTAAGTCAGCACACTCGACTGTGGCTCTGAAGCATGTAAACTGGATGGCAGATGGGGGTCTAATGGCCCATCCATTTCTGTAAGGCAGTTTGCCACGCCCACTTCAACACTTTATCATACTTCATAGGGAGAGGGAACAAGACGGCCAAGTGCAAGAATAATTAGAATAGATCGCAATGCCAGTGTCAACTGTAGATGAGGTTGAAAATATGTATTCATGAACATTTAACGGATCATGGCCTTATAATTAGCAGCCGGCTAGTCGTCCAAAGGAAGTGCCATCTTGATCCAGTGGGAGTGGACAGACTGCAGGACCGGTGGAGAAACAAGCCATTTTGCATGCATAAAACATACATGGAAAATGTTTTTTATTCAATACCTAATAATAATACTGTAGAAAAACAGAATCGTGTAAAATTAATTAATTTAATTTAACCGAAAAACGTATGTTTGCAGTGCTATGCCGTCCATCTCAGCCGAGAACGGAGAAATGTCATGGAGACGAGCCAAGCCACAACCCCCTTAAAGTGCCACACTAGTCCCAACTTTTAACCACACATGCAGCAGTTTGTGAAGTTTGTTCAGCTTGTACAAATACAACAGTTTGCACCAAGATAAAAAAAAAAAAAATCCAAAATTGAAACTGGCAAAAAGTGACACTGTGGCAGGGTCAGCAAATTCCACTCAACTGGCTGCCAGTGGGGTGTGTCACTGGCTTCAATGTGAAAGCAGCTTTCAGTGGTATAGCTCAAAATGCCTACTTTTTCCTCAGTATTTCTCTCTTTGTGCTCTATGAAACATGATTTGTTAATACAGTACATGCATGTAATTGATCTATGAAAAAAAAGAAAATTGGATTCACTAACACATTTTTGGATATTCTTCACTAGTTTGAAAAAATAAGAATGACTCTTAGATTAAATGACACACTGAGAGAGATATTATTTTTGCAGTCTATCTCAGTGAATCCTACGACTTTAGCTCCCCAAGCTTCCAATTCACCAGTTCCATCCTCTCATACCTGATTAACTGAAGGCTCTCATATCCCACTGTGATTCCTATTCCTGTATCTCACTGGCATTAAAAACAATTTTCAGAGACACTGTTAGTTTTAACGGCATAATCTGCCATTGCAAAAGATGTTTGATATATTAAACGTTGGTGTGTAATAATAATTTTCAAAGGGTTAGGGTAGGGTTGTAAGTTCATATTTCGGTCAGTCTTAAAACAATACTCGCATGCCCATATACAGATACAGTTTTTGGTCATTGTAATTATCTCTCCTGTCCATACTGGCAGTGAAAAGTTCCCTTCTTAATGTACTTCCAGTGAAAGAAATGGGGGATAAAATCCACAGTCTTCCTTCTGTGTAAAAATCAGGGCTGTCAATCGATTAAAAAACTTAATCACAGGATTGTCCATAGTTAATCTCGATTAATCGCAAATGAATCACACATTTATATCCGTTCAAAAAGTATGTTAAAGGGAGATTTGTCAAGTATTTAATATTCTTATCAACATGGGAGAGGGAAAATATGCTTGCTTTATGTAAATGTATGTACATATTTATTATTGGAAATCAATTAACAACACAAAACAATGACAGATATTGTCCAGAAACCCTCACTGGTACTGCATTTAGCATAAAAAAATATGCTGAAATCATAACATGACAAACTCAAGCCCAACAGGCAACAACAGCTGTCAGTGTGTCAGTGTGCTGACTTGACTATGACCTGCCCAAAATTAATTAATTAAAAGTAATTATCATAAAGTGGGCATGTCTGCAAAGGGGAGACTCTTGGGTACCCAGAGAATCCATTTTTGTTCACACATCTTGAGGTCAGAGGTCAAGGGACCCTTTTGAAAATGGTCATGCCAGTTTTTCCACGCCAACATTTAACGCACGTTTGGAGAGTTACTTAGCCTTTTTTTTTAATTTGTCCAACACTTTGGTTTATGACCAAATACCTGCAAAACTAATGACATTTCAATCAGTCTCAGCTGTAGGCCTACTGTGCATTTAGTGCCAATTAGAAAATGTTGGCATGCTAACACGCTAAGATGATGAACATGGTAAACATTAAACATTGCAACTGTTAACATAAGCATGTTAGCATGTATGTTAATATGTAATTGCAATATGCAATTCCCAGTAGCAGAACATACTATCTAATTATATAATTATACATTTTGAACAAACTTAAATGCCTCAGATAGAACAATTTAAAGATACTATAATCAATATTTTTTACCATTACATGTCATGTAATGACAATGTGAAAAGGGTCTCTCGTACTGATGAACCTACAGAGATTAATCAAACTTTTAAGTCTTACATTAGTGCGAGTGTAAAAGACTGCAGATGTTGGGTGAATATAGTATAGTCACATGTTCTTGTCAGTGTACATGTGTGCATACTCTCAAACTAGAACTCTGTATGAACTTAGACTCAATCCAAGCTAACGGTAGTACCAGCGGCGGTGAGAGGCACAGTGTGAGTGAGGCAGCTAATAGCATTGGGGCTGATACAGCCTGCATAATTGCCTGTCGCTAACATCACTATTATCTCAATTCTCTCAGGACCACTTAACTCAACACAGCAGCCGTCCTTCCAGCTTTCACGTGGTCCAGTCTCAGTAGGTATGTTTTATTACACTGTCTCTCTGCTGCGGTTAATGCACTGTCTGCAATATAAAGTACACTTTCTACTCCTGATGGAGTTTGTTAGTCACCGGCGTTAGTTGCACTGATGGTCCAAGTGAGCTGAGACTTTCAACAAAACCTTTGGAAAGTTGACTTTGTTGGTATACAGTAATTGTCCGTCCACAGCAACATGAAGTCTCTTTCAGTCAAATTTAAAACAAGTCTTTTGTTGGTTTGGAATTTTATCTGGAATGTTAGCCTTCAAACTCTAGTTTTGTTCAAACTGGAAAGTAAACTTGTACTAAACCTTTTCATTAGGGTTGTCAATTGCCCAATCAATATATAATTGCGATTGCAAGTTTTTCCTCACCAAAATTTAGCGCTGGCGTCAGCGTGATTTAACCTCCTTTGCGACAAGCTAGTATGGCCAATCCTTATGTTTTTTAGTTTCATACGATGCCAGTATCTTCACTCTAGCTTTAAAACTGAGCCCACTACAAGCTCCGAAAGATCGATTGCATTAATGCGTTAAAGAAATTAGTGGCGTTAAAACAATTTTGCCTTTACACGTTATTATCGTATTAACATTGACAGCCCTACTTTTCATCCAAGCTTAAAGTAACATTTCATCTTATTGCTTAAGTAGTTATCCAGATCTGTATGTGGCAGAGCAGCACAGCTGTCTTCCTCCCAACTAACTTTCCACTGCTGCCCCTGAGGGATCCCCAGGTGAGCTCCCTGTCCTGGCTCTGTCCCCTAATTTGGCCTCTGTGGTCCTTTGGAATGACCTTATCACGCAGAGAGAGGACAGCCATTCTGTGAAGAAGGAACATTTCTACTGTTTGTTTCAGTGATCTCAGTGGGTCACCACCCAAATGTCATAGCCAAGGTGATGGTTAGACCAAAGAAAAAGAGCTTTGCTTTGTAGCTTAATGCCCATGTCACTACAGCCACAGCGCTTAACTGGTGCTGTGTGTAATGAAAATCTCCCTTGCGCTCTTGTTGGTGAATAAGATATTACATACCTGAACTCTTTTAATTAAGGCAGCTCCCTTAAGTGCTTCACCAGCAATAGTGTACATTAGGGCAAAAGAGTTGCATCATCTGCAAACAACAGAGGTTGTGCCCTGATATCACAGAACTGATTAGAGCAACATCTTATTGACTATAAATATCATACATTTTGGATTTTGCTCAAGATGGTAAATACAGCATCTTGCACGTGTATGTGCGTGTGTGCGCACGAGCGTGCCCTTGTGTTTGGGGCAGGGGCCCAAGAATTTTTTTTACCGGGGCCCATCACAATTATGTTACGCTGCTGGTTCCGTCACAAAAATATATTGTTGCCGTTAGCCAGTTCCTAGTACTATTTAGCGACATAACTACGTCAACGAGCACTTGAGAAACACTTCAATGGCGACTCAGTGACAATGTAGCTGGCCACGCTTGGCCGTTTTATAACTTTGTCGCTTGTAGTGTGAAAATAACATAACAGCATCTGAAGCACATTTGCCCACACCTTTGCGATGGCGGAATCGTGGGGGCGCTTCTTCCGACAACTTCCCGAATAGACAATCTTACAATTACGCCCACTTCACGCAGCCACAATGAGACCTTAACAACTCACATAATTTCAGCGACCATCATGTGACATCTACGTATGAATGACCCAAAGAAATCTGGCAACCCGTTCTCACTCCAAACTCGTCAAATACCGCCGTTCGGACACTGACACATGGAGGTGCCCTTTAGCAACAGTATGTGTCAAACCGGGCTTTCAACTAACTCCAATGTCAACCCACCGTCGTTATTCGACGATCGGAGCAAGTGACATAGTATTAATAGCGTGAGTGTCCGTTCCGTCAACCACGACCGTTTCCTAACCCTACCTAAGTTGTTGTGTTGCCTAAACCTAACTTCTTATGAAAACGGAAGTTTATTTTGAAAGGACACTGTGCATGTAACAAGCATATATTGACACACCGTCCCTGGTCCGTCCAAAAGTAATGCTAAAGCCTTTAAGGTACCACGTGCGTCGGTCTCCGATGCCGAGTTGGGAGTGAGAATGTGTTGGATCTGCAAGAGCAAAACAGCACATATGACCCAAATGACTAAAAGTCTTTACAGACATAAAAAAGGATGTTATTTATCAGTAACAGTGACAGCTGCTCCATCTAGCTGATCTTTTCAACCACACAAATCCTGCCTGGATACTCTCTGGAAACCCCTTGAAGGCTTTTTCCATTAAATTTAATTTTTATCCAAAGTCAAAAATTTGATATTGCTTCCATAAAAGCATTTCTCTGAATCATCTATTCACAGAGAGTGTAGAGCTATTGCTCTCTCTCTCTTTCATTGGTCCATGTATCTCCCTGTGTGCACAGAAGAAAGCTTGATGGGACTTCACCAGGCAAAGAGACCAGTAATTGTTTATCGATCTATATCAATAAGCACAAAGCTCATCTGTGAACAACAACTTATTCCAATAAAGCCAAACAAAGAAAGCGGCAACGGGGGTGTTGATGGCTCCATCAGTAATGCTGTGTGCATTACATACACACACAAACATAAACCAAGATCTTATTGGCAATGTTTATGCAGCTTTCACTCATTCTTTGTACACACTTTAATATTAATGGATAAAAACATGCACAAAGGGACTGAGAAATGTAGGAAAAGAGAATTAAATAGTGACTACTCATCAAAAACAGCATTTTAATGGCTAATGGAGAATAAATATTAAAACTGCCTATCATGGTTCTTTTTCCTGGATTTAACTTTCCTGGCAAATATGTCACTACAGTAGCTCTGAGGTTGCATTCAAAGCGGCAGACATCCACCCCGCTGAAGAGTTCTTGAGCTGGATGCTAAACCCCCACCAGCTCAAGTGCCGCTGCTCTGCAGCTCAGTCTGATCCGTGGCCTTGAGTTGAGGAGCTTTTGCTCCCTGTCTGATGTAAGGTCTGAGTGTTTACTCCTTGTATTTTTATTCTATCTGTTCGGTTTGTATTTTTTTCTTTTACTAGCAGTGTGGACGTGTTGTTGTGAGGCTGTGATGAAATGCCAGTGAAACAGCCAAACACACCTGCAAATATGTTAAGTACATACAAAACCACTAGTGGGATTCCTGTCAGGTTCACACTGGCATTCAACACAGGTAAAAGGAGGAGGCAGTTGCCATGGTAACGCCGAGTGACATCATCGGCAATAACTGCTGAATGAAAAAAGTAGAAAACGCATTATTGTGTGTATAGGTGGATGTGTGTCTCTGGGTGTCAGAGGTTTTTATGAGTTCTGCAGATGAGAGGGAATGTGTGAGGTGCATGCAATAGAGATGGAGTGTGTGTGTGTGTGTAGACACTTGTCTTGTTTGCATTGGTCATCTGTCATCAACATTAAACATTTAAAACTGTTGGTGTAATTTTTTGTCATTTTCCGTGCAATAAGAACACCGTTCTTGCTTTCGGTGTGTCATTTGTACGCCATGTAGTCTGTATTGACTGCAATGTATGGATGGGTCCAACAAATACAAGGCTTTCAACCAGGAGATCACTGTTCGTGTTAAAACACAGTAGTTTTAAGCCCAACAATGTATTTCATTCCTAAACCTCACTATAGTTGTTTTGTTGCCTAAACCTAAAGTGACACCAAGAGTAGCATTGGTGGTTTTAATGCCAAAAACAAAGTGAAGCCAAGGGGCGTGTCAAAGCGGCGGTATGTGACGAGTTGGGATGAGAACACATTGAAATATGCTACCCTCAGAGCTAGTGATGTGATAAAAAGTGAGAAATACAGCAAACACAGGACATTCAACCTGAAGACTGGTGCTCAAGACCGGTGTTCGTGACCCAAGCTGTTGTTGAGTTATTTTGAAGTTTGTGTTTTCCATACTACTGTTACATTGTTACCGTACGTATTTTACTTTTACTTTACGTTTTTCATAAACTAAGTATGTGGCCGTTACCGTGTTATTGTTGTGGCATAAAAATGGCATGCATAAATGCTAAAAGACGTTGTCATGGCAGGCGGAATGTCCTTGTAATGTGCTATTCATCAACATTCATTCTCATTCCAACCCGTTACATACCGCTGCTTTGCCACACCCTTTGGTGTCACGCTATTTTTGGCATGAAAAACGCTATAGTAACCCTTGGCCCTCACTTTAGGATTAGGCAGCTAAACCACATAATTACGTTTAGGAAAGAAATACATGGTTGGATTTTAAACTACTACATTTGTACAGTGAAAATTAAACTGAACGTTGTGAACACGGGACAGGAATGAATAGCTGATTGTAACGTGAAAGTGAAACTTAACGCATGGGACACGAACAGCGGTCTCCTGGATGAAAGTGTTGTGTTTGTTGGACCCATCCACCCCCCTGCCGCCCGCCAGGTGTGTCTCTTTTCTCTCTTTAAACTACATCGCCACAGTCACTTCTGGCACACTTTCTTGGAGCTTTCACTGTTGCCGTGGATGGGCTTACATTGTAGTTAATGGAACGCTCGGTGCATTTCATACCAGCGCTAAAGGGTGCCTTGTGCGATCGTACTGAACGCCAATGGCCATGACAAAGCTTCGGTATCTGATGCCTTCGGAATGAAGGCTGTATTTATATGCCGTCCCATGAGATAATGTACCTCAATTCAAATCTTTTAATCACATAACCTTTTCAATTGTGATGCAACAACATTCCTAAGAAAAGTAGAAACCTAACATACTAAATCAGTGAGTTTTGAAATGAAACTTGAGGCAGTTTGAAAGCGAGCAAGTACTTTAGCACACACAAAATAACTTGATAGTCTAGTCTAGCGGGTAGCATCTGGGAATAGATTTACTATTGCCAGTAGACATAGGGTTACAGTTTCAAAAGAAAGAAAAAGATTGCCTGGCCTGAGAAAACAGGGAGAGTATTGACACACAGACTTCAAACATGCCAACCTGCACACACACGCCAGGAGGCATGCTGGCACGAAGTTAACGTCACTGCTGCCATTTTGCCCTGAAGCAAAAACACTGACAAACGACAAACTCTCAAAATGTTTTGTCTGTGACTGACCCTGGAAATACAGATGGGACACAGACATAAGCAGAGAGACTGCAAATACAGAGGTGTTCACTGGTATGATTGAGCTCTGGGGGATTCAAAAGTGATAATATTGCCGTGATGATTGTCAAGTCCAGAACACATTTCCCTAAATCACATCAGTCGGATATTAGGAGAATGAGCAGCTATTTCTTGTTGTTCTTCATAAACAATGTATTAAGTACTCATCTGTCTCCATCAGTCTCTCATGCAGGCTCATTTTTATACACCGTTCGTAGCTATACCTACGAAAAGTAAATGCACTGTAATTTGTATATATCCTACAAAATCATTTCAAATTGAATCCGTGTTATCATGAAGCAGGAAGTATAAAGAGCAACAAACGCCACATAGGGTGGAGGTCGGAGTGGGTTGGTGGGTCCAAAAACACCAGACTTTCGCCCAGCAGACTGCTGTTCATACCCTGTGTGAAACTAGAAGTCAAAGTTGATTTATTTGTTATGTAACTTCCATAGTTATTTTAAGCCAAACCACGATATTTTCCTAAACCTAACCAAGTGTTTTCCAGTGAATACAAACGTTTATTTTGAGAAGACTGTATGCTTGTAACAAGCGGAATTTGACACATGTTGCTGGACATTCGTAGGAAAACTTACTAAAGATAGAAATGGGCGATACCAAACGTTTTTTTAATTCGATACAATACCAATACTTTTTGTTACAATTTTATTGATACCGATATTGATAATTTGTTAAATGTGTATGTGTTTTTTTCAAAATAATGGTCATTTTTAGAAAAAAAAGATAATTACACTCAGAGGCAAATCACATGACACATATTGTCCATTAATAACAAATGTATTACAAAAGCAAATAAGTACAATTAAATAAATATGTTTGTGCCAGTAAGTGTAAAAGAATGGTCCAGTACTTTACAGAAATGCAATGATTAAATAATAGGCCTCCTTATAACTTTCAGAGTGTGTTGTTTTTAAATGTTTGAAGAGGTTATTCATGTTTCTGCGTGACACTTATTGTCACAAATCGTGCATCTTGCTGTATTTTTATCGACAGGTGACAAGTAGCACCACACCATGCTACGTTTCCTTTCTACCATCTATGGTAGTGTGCGACTGAGCGCCGCTGTGCGCTAGGTTCTGATGCCTGTGGTTTCCACAGTCATGTGACATGGGCTAGTTAAATATGTCAGGGCTGTTTTGGCACAAACATTATACAAAAGTAAAACATTTGTAAGTGATGCAGCCACCCACGTTTGTATTTATCTAATTTCATTATTGTTATTTTTTAAAGTAATTAATTCCAAATGAGTAGTTTGTGAGTATTGAAATATCGATATCACAGTATCAATCCGCCCATCCCTTACTAAAAATGTGACATTGCTTTTCGTAAGATATCTTACGAACCATAGTATGAACCGTTTTTAGTTTTGTGATTATCTTTTCTGCCACTTAGCTGACAAACCCCTTTACTCTTAATGGTGATTTCAATATACACGCGTTGTCCCTAACAAGCCACAACTCGTGAGTTTCTACATTCAGTTCACCTACTGCAGTCTGCAAATAGCCGAACCATGTAAAAGGCCATACTCTCGACTTAATCCTGTCTTTCAGTTTGCAATCTTGACAAATTGTACAGTATCTGTCTGACTACTTTGCCATATCGCTTTTGACAAAACAGAATCCCACTCTGCTCAGAGACCTCAGCTCTGGAAACATCACCCACTCATGAGCATAGACGACCTTGTCTAGCTTTCTAACTGTCTGGCCACTCTGTTGGCCCCGTCAAAGATAGAAAACCAAAAACCTCAGCTTTACTCTGGCTCAAAGAATATATAACACAGAGGATGTGCAGGAAATCAGAGCAGAAAAGAAAACCAAGACAAGCCTCTGATGAACTTGTAAAAAGAAATTTTCTTTGAAGCTGCTCGTCGATATTTTAATATCAACGATGAGTCAGTTGTCCATGTGCATATGCATAGTGATGAACCCACAGATAATTATCCATTCCATAGTTAATGCATAAACACGGAAATGGTATCAATCTTAGCATCTAACTCTTAGTAAGAAAGTATTTTCCTTTAAAACATGCAGTGGTTGAGCTGTAAAACACAAAGATCCCACAGTCCTAAGCAGCTACACAGCCTTTTGAGCCTACAGACATTTGCAGCATCACAGCAGGATTTTAATTAAGATGGTAGAAATTGGCCTCATACTGTACAGCCTGCAACCTGCTCACTCATATTCGATGCCTGTTTGCTGTTAATGAAGCCAGCTATTGATGTTCTCCTCTTCCTCTGGACATGCACACGAGGGAAAATATGCTCAAACTTGTAGTAGATGTCTTGTTTCTTACAGAGGCCATGGGTACATTCAGAGATTTCAATTTGCCATCCGTGATCTCTGCCGATTCTCATATGTAATTATCATTTCTGATGCATGAGGAAATGGAATTTGTCAAATAAATAACTTTGGATACAGAGTGTAGTCAATGAGCCATGTTTTGAGCGTTTTTTAAAGACAGCAGTGTTTCTCTGAGGCAGTACTGAGTGATTCGTCAGGGAACTGGTAGAACTGTGATTGGGTTTCAAAAATATCAAACAGTTTTTAATGAAAATTAACATTACTATGATAAAACACAAGAAAAATAATGTTTCAGTGATTTGTTAGGTTGGCGCACCAAGTGATGGACACACAAACAGCACTATAAGTGAGAGCAATATTTCTCCACGTCATGTAATGGATGGATAACCACACAGGCATACCGGGCAAAGGCCCAGTGGCCCTAGAGATGGGACCACTGGGCCAGAATTTGTCCTCTCAAGTTTTCTGTAGGTTCTGTGTTGGATACTGACATTATGCAATATGGACATTAGGGAATGGGGCTGCTAAGTAGGAGGCTTACAGGCATCTGTGTGCAGGGAGAAACCATCTTATGAGCTCTCCATGCGTCTGGTCTATTACTATCCCAAATATCTTCGGGTGGGCACACATATTTGCTCACTCTTTCCCTGTCTCTATATTTGTCTTCCTTCCCAAACTGAACAAGTATGCCTCAGTTCTGCCAGCAGCAACAACATCTGTAAGATTTCCAGCTTTGCAACTTTTCACCTTTGCAAGATGACCTTGCCCCAAAGGTCAGCATCTGAAGCTGACTTGACCCTGAAAGGTCAGGGTTTTAGGCTGTCGGTGAATAAATGCTAACAACTCCTCAAGACCCAAACCAAGATCCTGTGTCTTGCTGCTGATTAAAGTGAAGGGGGTTAGCCCCAAAGTTAGTGACAACTTCGGCTCAGGGTCACTTAAGGTGGCCTGACCTTTAAAGGATAACTTCAGTGTTTTTCAACCTGGACAGTCTGAGCCTTTCGGTGGCAAAAACAAGCACTTTTAGTGGACGTAAACTGACGGTACCTGGTTGCCCCAAGGTATTACATAACAGCCCATTTAGCAGCTGGCGCAATACTAGACCAATTTCACAGTGTTGTCCCCACTAGTAACTTAGACACAAAAACCTGGGCAAAAGTAACATATTAAGATGTTAAGATTTATCAATGCTTACTCATGGTCAGTACTTGCCTGGGTCCAACCTTTGAATCCTTCCACTCCATCGAGTTGACTGATTTGTTTGGCATCGTGATATGAAACAAGAGTTTCTTGGTTGAACAAGCGATCAAGCCAATGAACGTTGGGGGGTGAACGATTAGCCAATCAGCGTCACATGGCAGGACTAACGCTGTTGTCAAACTGTGTGGTGTAGACGGCATTATCACCCGACATCGAAGTTTGTTTCTTCTTCGCTCCGCTCCATTCTTTACCTAATATCATTCAAAATTGTCTACTGGTTTCTAGTTTCCAGTCAACTGGATGGAGAGGACAGATCCAAATGTATGGACCCAGGCAACTCCACTCTTAAAACCTGGGCAAAACCAATATGTTGGCATGGCTATGCATCAGTGTCAACAGCAGATAAGTTGGTCTCTAGTGATTGGCTAGGGGGAAAAATTGAAACACTTATCAACACTGGAAAAAAATGTCCATCTTTACTCATTTTGTTACCTACGTGCCTATATCAGGAAACAAGGACAAAAATTGCCAATCAGCCTCTAACACCAAGGTAATGAATAATATATATTTTTTTTAAATCCCAGAAATGACTTGATGTGCAACAGTTTCTTCTCAGTTGACATTTCCCACACGTATTTTCATTTTTTATTCCTACATTAAGTGACTTATGAAAATGTAATTTTTGCGTACACACACAAATGTGAACCACAAGCTGAACAACTTCACCCAGTGCCCTCCGGTACTGTTAGCCATCAGAGGTCCATTTCTTTTGTGTTGCTATGACAACCCTATCAGAACTACATGCGACCTCTGTAGTAATTAGGTGTATCTGAGTGAGAAAGAAAGAGATGGATAGGAAAAGAGAAAGAGAGAGTATTACCTTGGTTGCATGCAACACTGACCCAAATGTATTGCCAAAGGCTGCAATTAAACCTTGTCACCCTTTTCAGTGCAATAAAGTCAATTCTGTGTGCAATCACATTGCTTTCCTGTGTCCCCTAGTGCATATAATCACTGTTGAATCCCAACGAACTCTTGCAATGCTCTATATAATTACTAATTATTAACCTTGATTCATCAAGTCAAGTCTTCATTAACATTTACGCCGTACATCATCATATTTTGGGTGCTTCTGATCTAGAAAAGCAACTTAAATGATGTGGCTGATTACACCGTCATGATGATCCAACATCACAAGGAAAATGGCAAGATCCTCTGTTAAATTGTGAGCACAGTAAATACAGAGAAAGATGAAACACGCTGGCCACAGTATGAATATCAAAGGCTGCTAATGTGCACAAAAACATCCCCCCAAAAAAGAAGATAGGCTACTGGTGTTTATTACCCAAAATACTCTCTGAATAGAGAACATGTACATATTCACAATAATCCATATACAGGCAATGAATCATTCAAGGGGGTTTGGTGTTTCAGACCCCTAAAATCAGAGACAACTTCATCAAGATCCACACATCTGACACCTGGTTCCACAGATTTTATCAGGATATACTGTAAGTTCATCTGCCATCACTGGGGATACCCAGGCGTGATGACACATGACCCCACTATGGCCCACCTACAGTAAGTAGTGCTCTTTCCAGTCCACTCGCTGCGCTGCGCATAGCTACTTCACCTTAATGCACTGACCCGAGACCAGCTACACCTGGCGCATACTGTTCCATCAACACATTCCATCCAACCATCTATTTTCTAACCTGCTCATCCTGTAAAGGGCCGTGGGAGACTGGAGCTGTCTGTCACACATATAGACAGCCATTCACTCTTACATTTACACCAGCAAAAGATTTCATACAAAAAAAATGTTCACGTTGATACTTTTGCAGATTTGCAAACAATTTGATAGTAAACAAATAAATGAAACAAATGATGACAAGTTGATTATTAATTAATAGTTATTTTAATGTTAAACAACAATGAAATAATGTTTACTAATTATTTGTAATGCTATAATTTATGTTATGTTAACAGTTTATTGTTGCACACATTATATATATATATATATATATATATATATATATATATATATATATAGGTATTTGTGAATGATTTAGATATAATTTCTAAACCTTATATAAATTGTGCATAAAACATAAATAAACATTACATAGCTAGATATGTGTTGTATATGTATGTATTGTATTTAACATTTTGTTAATGGTTAATAATTGGTTTGTAAACCGTCTACAAACATTATTTGGATCTCTATTATAAAGTTGCAACTGATGATTTTAAATGTTTCTTAAATGGTTAATAAATACTTTGTAATACTTTGTCAATAGTTAATAATTGGTTTCTTGTCCATTTATCTGTATCGTTTTTATAGGTGTTTTACAAATGGTTTCTTAAGGTTTACAAAACATGTGGTAATCACTAACAAATACTTAATATAGTATATAAAATGTTATGTGTGAAACAATAAACTGTTAATAAAAAGTTCACTATTGTAATCAGAATGTAATTGCTATCATCTCATATCAGTTATGATACAAGTATAGTATTTATAAACTAATTATTTCTTATTACACAAACTGATAAAATCATGACATGATATCATTATCAATAATCGGTAAACATTATTAATTATCATTTAATTTTTGTTAACAGTAAAATATCAATATACCATTTATAAATGATGGTTATTATAAAGTGTTACCATAAATGGTATTGTTTTATTTATTATATCTGTAGCTATTCTATGCATGTATAATGAATATATATGCTTGTTTTGTATTAATTTTGTTGTAAAGGAATCTTGGTTCATGCAAAAAAATTAAGAATTAAATAAAACAAAATACATCAAAGCTACTTCAAAGACAATAGTGGTACATATTGTAATGCTACTGGTCGTTAGTGTCATTGTATCATACTAAACTCTCTTTGAACAGTGTCCATACTGACCAGCTGCCAAAATCCACATGAGAGAAGCTCTGAGATGATAAAAATGTTGATTTGCTCATTGGGGTCGCCTTAAATTATTACTGTGCAATCACAGCAATAAACTTAACTTAATGGGCAGCAGACAAGTGGAGCGGCTAATGCATTGCAGCATTTTTTTTGCCCTAATTTAACCTCTGAGGCTACTTACAAGTGAAGGTTGTTGGTGCTGTAAGCAACCTTAAAGAAATACCTGCACCACACAGGGCTGAAAAAGGCACTGACAACTTTGTCTATTCAGGTAGTATTTCTGGTTAATATTGTCCTAAAGAGATGCTAGTGCTGAACATCAGGTGAAAAAAAAGGAAATTAATGATTTTAAGTAAGGTTAGTTCATTAACAACACCAACATGTTCTCACTCCGAACTCGTCACAGACACTTGGTCAGGACCACACTGGGTATAATGCACCTCTTTGGCATAATTTTTCAATGTGCAAGGTAGTCCGATATATTTTAACACATGGTTAACGTTGTGAATTCAATAAAAACTACTTGGTTAGGTTTAGGAAAAGATCGTGGTTTGAGTTAAAATAAGTATGCTTGTTACGTAACTTAAGTTACGCACGTAAGTTAAGTACGTTACATAAGCTAACTTACGTTCGTAAGTTAACAGTCAGGGCTCTCAACTAACTTTTTTCACCATCCTCCTGGAACCGTCCCGAAATACACCCTAAGCCGTCCCAAAATGAATGTGCACCGTCCCAAATTTAAAATGTTTTTTCTACATTATTGTTAGTTAATCGCTCAAAGTAACCTTTAACATAAATAACATAATCAAAAGTGATTTGTTTATTTTTGTTCATAAATTTATAATTTATAATTTTTATTCTAAAAAGAAATTTTATTGGTTTGTTATTTATAATTTGCACATTTCTTTTGATTTTGATGTTAACAAGGCAGCTAAGTTATATTAAAATATTTTAATATTTTTTGAAAAAAGTAGCATTTGGTCAAAAAAACATGATTTTGCACAGGCAAAAAGCTGGAACCGGCCCTGCTAGCTGGTGCATCTTAAAGTTGGAGGATATACTGGACAAGATGCTCGTCAAGGGGAGAGGCTCAGCATGTTGCAACGGACAAAATACGATGGAGAGATCTAACTGCTGCCTTATTACCCATAGGGCAAAATTAAGGTTGTAACTGCATTAGTAACAGCATTTGAGCTGTTGTGGAGTTTTGACTCCTTGTTACGTTATCATCAGCTCACTCACTGTAAATGCAAACGTCGGTTGCCGACTCGTTAGAGAACGTTAACTGTAACGTTATTAACATCAAACAGTCTAACGTTAATACTAGCAATTTTATCTCATTGACTTGGGTTGAATAATTCCCCGTTGCCGCTGAGACTGTCGTGAGGTCAGAGGCCGGCGGTATGTGCTGTGTATGTGTGTGTATGTGCGGAATGTATCGGGCACTGACAGTGTGTGTGTGTGTGTTTATGCCGTCAAGCAGGCTTAATAATAACTGTGCACTACACAAAACATGCAGTCATTTACATCGCCGTTCATTCTGACAAGTAATTTTTCTTTCAACTCTCGTCCCACAATGAGTTTTCATCCTCCCAGATCCTATTTTTTTTCAGTCCTGAGACATCTTTAAGCTCGAGCCCTGTTAGAGGGGTACGTGGAGTGTCATAGTTTGACTCGTAGGGCCACTCACAAGGCTGCAGTGTTTGACGAGTTGGGAGTGAGACTGAACATAGCATTTGTATTTTCTGTTATACTACCATTATGAAAAGTGCACTTTGTCATTTGCTAGTCCGACTGCATTTGTGCATTTCAGATGTCAGATTAACCATTGTGCTGATCTGCATATTGGTAAAGAGAACTATACAGTGTTTAATATAGTGCATGTAACCAATTGTAAAAGCTGTAATCCTCTTTTGAAAAAAAAAAAGGCATAGTTGCCATATCATAATAGTTTGTATTTTCTGACACAGACCAGTGGGACTTCAACAAGTGAATATTAATCAGAACCAAGGAGACGCCCACATGCGATGTAAGGCCTTGGGTGCCAGATATTAGAGACTGCTGAGTTAGTTTGAACATCGATAATCCATCGCCCTTGATTATGAGTCTAAATATACAGTGCACATCCTCACTGGAAATATCAAAAAGTCATAAATTTGATTATATATGGCAAGGTTACCAAAAAGACACTCTCACATTCTAGATCAATAGAATGACTGCTCCATGCCATATTACCATAATACAGATCATGACAATGCAATTACCTGATGATATCCCCGTCATTAAAATATGACCAGCTATCATCTTTACAGCAACGGAGACAGGCGATGACAACCCCCTGCTGTGCCACACAATGAGATTTTGTCCTTATAAAGCGTCACATGTTTCAGAGCGCCCAGTGTGTTGCAGGATGAAAGTTTGACACCCACGTAGCAAAGAGGACACCTTATGTTTTAAAGCATCATTTCCCAGCCTGCAGGGTCAAGGGCACGATGGGCGGGGGGGGCTCCGAGAGATGACCTAGGGGACATCAGAAAACACGAATCCCGCCGGAGACACCAATTACTCACAGCGAGTTAAGGTTAACAAAAGCTGATGCCCTTAAATCCTGATTTGGCAGCCTTTTATTGTGTACAGGTGTAGGAACATATATGTGTGCATCAGCTGTTCTCCTCTTAAGCCAACATCTGCTGCACGGTAATTGCTGTCTGGAGGTGTATAACGTTTTGTGTGTGTGTATGTGTGAGGCGGAGAGACAGAGATAGAGAGACTGGTTTGGAGAACACACTGTGGATGAAATTGGATTTCTTTCATTTTGTGCAGACAGAGGAGAATTTAAGCATCTGTGTAAAGTATTGTGGTGTATGTAAAGCGATATCAAATGTCTACGTACCCTTTGAAATTTTTCTTCCTTTATTGCCTCCAGGCCTAAAAATGAAAAGCCAGTAAATCACACTCAATTTCACTTTCATTTGGATATACTGTAGTAACAAGCAAAAGCAAGAGGAAAACAAACGACTATTCAGTTCTGGCTTTGTATTGAAAATCGAAAAACACCTTTTTCGGGTCATGGTACTTACTGCTTTGAACACGCAATACTGTAGAACACTTGAAAGTACGCTAGAAGGATTCCATAGATTTTTTTGTGTTCAAGCAGCAAGGCCAACACATATGTGAATCAGGTTGAGATGCTTACAGTTTCTTTGCCTTGATGCTATCAAGCTTAATCACAACATGGTAGTATCGCACGGGAATATCATGTGATTTAGAAATTTGGCATCTGTGTTTCATGTGGCACACACAGTCTGTGTTCCTCTTACAATTACAGTGGAAACTGCTTATAGGGATCACGGTTACAGTGATCAACCGCTTATATGAATTAAAAACTTGGGACAGAATGACTCCTACACAAATTTAGTTTAAAGGTCCCATATCGTGCTCATTTTCAGGTTCATACTTGTATTTTGTGTTTCTAGTAGAACATGTTTACATGATTTAATATTAAAAAAAAATAACTTTATTCTCCTCATACTGTCTGCCTGATTATACCTGTATTTACCCTCTGTCTGAAACGCTCCGTTTTAGTGCATTTCAACGGAATTGCGTTGCTAGGCAACAGTTTGGGTCCATGTTTACTTCCTGTAAGTTGATGTCATTCACATATAGTACACTGCAACAGGAAATAAACTGGGACACATTTAGAATGTTTATGTTTAAAACCGTGTAATAATCTATATATTGTATATTTGTGACATCACAAATGGACATAAATCCTAACGGCTTGTTTCAAACGCACAATTTCTGAATACGGGCTGTGTGTATTTCTCCGTATATTGATCGTTTTGATAGTTTAACAGTATTAATAAAGCACTTAAACCTGCTTTATAATATAAAATACATAACAAATCTCACTTTTTTACAATATGGGACTTTAAATAATTGGCTTATAGTGATCTAATAGTCCGCTTACAGGGTTCATTTTGGGTCTTTTCATTCATGACAACATATGGAAAAAGATTTTAAAACTACATTAGATTAAAGTTTTATTTTTCACTTTACTCCCTTGATACTTTGACTTGCAGACCATCTGCTTTGCTGCATTGAAACTGAAATCATGATGGTAAAAGAAAAGTAATTTCTTTGAAAAGCACCAGTGTTTGAAGCTGCCCTCATCAAGTAGATTGATAATGCTTGGTCACGTAAAGCCCCCAAAGTGAAATTTTGCCGATCCTCAACCTGCTCTGCGGCACACATGGCAGACCGGCGTCCACCTCCCCCCCATGCCGGTACAGGTTGAGCGAGGAGCCCCAGCAAAGGGGCACCATTCTGCATGCACGCTTGCGCTGCAGAGCCGGCCAAAAACGGCACCCTCGGTGAGGGAAAAGGCAGAAGAATTGGTAGCGAGCCAGTAAATAGCAAAGCGGTCTGTTTCATTGCTTTGTATTTGTGTAATAAATATACAAATGTCAATTAGATGGTAATCTGCATGAGAAATGATGCACAATAACAAAGACACGCTTATGATAATCATCTGCTTATAGTGATCAATTTGACCCGTACAGACGTGATCACTATAAGCGGTTTCCACTGTATTGACAAAATCCAAAAGATAATATCCATGCTGACATAGTAGCCTCCAGATGTTTGTATTAAGCCTGTGAAAGATGAAACACTTTTCCATAACTCTGCCATGCTTCCCATCTCATAAACTCTCGTTAATGCTTTCAAAATTTCAGTGATACATTTCTTCTGAATATCTTTCTTTGCTCAGCAGCTAGCTAGATATGTATATTGCACCTGCTTTGGATGTTATCAGCAGATTGAATGGGCGTTATCAGCATTTCTCAGCCTCATAGATATGGGTTAGAAGTGTCAACAAATGTCAACGACTTATTTTGCAATAGTTTTCTAACTTAATTTATGTTGTACTTATTTTAACCCAGACCATAACCTTTCCTAAACCTAACCATGTAGTTGTATTGGCTAAACCTAAAGTTGTTTTGTTTAAATACACAACGTTAATTTCACAACAATAGGTGCAGCTTGGCCCATAGATAAAAATATGTATGTTTTTTATCCATGGTTTGGCCCATCTGAAGCATTAGAATGGTAGTGATAACCACAGTTATTACACAGCTTTGTAGAGTACTCGATTCTGATTGGTAAATCCCAGCGTTCTATGGTCTGTTATTTCTTTATAGCAGACCGCTGCTATGTATAACAGACCGTTGCTATGGCCGCAGTTGTGATGTCAGACATTAGCGGACCGTTTTTGTGTGAAATTATTGATTTCTTAAGTGGGATAATTTACAGCGGGCCGGTCATTATTGTGAAATAAACCCCTTCAGGGCAATGTAAGACCCTCCGCTTCGCGTCGGGGTGCAGCATCATCCTGTTGGGGTTTATTTCACAACAATGACCCGCTCTCTGTACATTATCCCTTAGATAATGCACATTCGCAATGGGTGCATATTTTATGAATTTGCACCTTGATTTTGTGTGAATAGAGCTTTGGTTGTCAGTTTTCTGATATGATATTACTCAACCCTCTTTTCCAATTAGGCTATGGATGACTGTAGCCTTTTTTGGGGGGATTCTTGCCAATGGAGAAGAGCTCAATGTGGTTAAATTGTACCAAAAATCCATCTCCTGGCAACCACTACCAATGGAGTTCATTATCTTTCACAACATCTGCTGTGATCAGAAAAGTGCCTTTTAATTATTCCTCAAGCTAAACTGAAATCTGTCAGCAGAGTCTTATATCAATGGTTGCACAATAAATGGAAACACAGATAAATGTACATGATACACAGCAGCTGGCCTACGGTATCGTGTAGGCTGACACAAAGCTAGTGTGCAGAAAAAATGTTTTACGCATTGCTTGGCAACAGTCCAGTCCCATTCCAGTTGCGGAACCATTTGTGTTGGCGGATCCAATATAAATGATTAAAGAAACAAACAAATCATAATCTGTTGTCGCATTTAACTGTTAACTAATGCATTTTTATGGTGAGGTGTTTTTGAGCCATACGGGAAACTGTGCCAAATATCCCGAAAACCTCAAAACTTTGCTGGAAAAAAAGTTCTTAAATGGAATTACAGCTTCAGTTGAAAACCAGGAAATATGACATGATAGGTGTTAGATATACAATAAAGTGACAAACTGCTGTGAACTCTTTCATTATGTGTTCTCTCTGTAAATGTCCATGTCCATCTTTGTTTCTATCTCTATCACTCAGTGTGTTTATATCTCTTTGTGTCTCTTTTTTCCCCTGCTGTCTGTCTCTCTGCATGTTTCCCCACAAACACACACAGGCACACCTGCCTGCACCTTTCACGGGGAATTTCTGACCCGGTGCGTTTGTTTTCCGCTGCCATGGGGGATTTTCTGTCACCGTTTGATCATAACAGCACATGAAAGAGGCAGAAAACACGGGAGCTGGAAGCTGCTGGCTAAAGTGAGCCCACGCTGTCGGGAACGTCACAGCCGGGGTGGCAGGTTCACTGAGTGACAGACTGACAGGTTGACTCGTTTAGTGACTGATGATGGAGGGACTTTGTCTTGCTATCTAAATGTTTTTAGCAGACACAAGTTATTTTACTCATCATCATTCAGAAATCCTGCAGTTAGATGCATTTTCATAAGCTATTATTCATTGAGTTATCATAAACAGTATTGTATAAAAGCAGGTACAAAATAGGAGATTTAAAAGATAATATGGACATTAAAGCGGCAGTAGGTAGAATATTTTTGGCTTCATTGGGCAAGCATTCCATAATAACCTTTCAGCATATTGTAATTCAATTGTTCTGAGAAAAAAACTAGACTTCTGTACCTCCTCATGGCTCTGTTTTTAGGTTTTAAAAAATGTAGCCCATGACAGGAGACTTTGGCCAATCAGGTCATTTCAGAGAGAGAGCGTTCCTATTGGCTGTTCACTCAACGGAGGCAGCTGTCAATCACTCATGAACTCTGATCAAATGGTCAAACTAGGCAGCACTGATCAAATATGAATCAATATTCTGTTACTGTAATGCCTATTTCTCTCCTCAAATGTTTTCAGAAACTCTTGAAGTGTACTGTTTAGCTGTAAAATTGAGAAGGTTCGCTCTGGCTGGTGGGCGTAGCTTTGTATTTCCTTAACTTAGCCCAACATACCTGCTGGTTCACAAACTTTCTCATGGTTTCCTCCGGTCTGTGAAATCTTGCAGATGCCTTTAGGACCACTGGAGGACACAGAGGCACATAATTCTTTTCAGATTACCTATCTCATGCACTACTGTCAAATAACTTTTTTTTTTTTAAATCATATTTACTCTAACTACTACTCCAGCTTTAACAAACAAAATGCACATTGTAAACTACTTCCTTTCCTTCTTTTTTATACCACAGCTGCCCAGGTAAATGGGATGACTTGCATTTTAGTTTTAAATTGACTGTAATAACCTTGACACACTCTGACACACACACACACACACACCGACAGCAGTGCAGGCCATCTGCAGACAGTAAATTATCTGGTTAGCAGATAATGCAGTTGAGGGACAGAGAGAGCCAAGGGGCGGTGGGGACAGAGGGAAAGAGGTGTATACAGAGACACACACACACGCACAGTGACAAACACACACAGGGATGTTTTCGCTTATCTGTGTTTCGAGTGTTTTGTGTCCGACACAGCATAACCAGTCTAACTGTGACACCTTGCTGGAGGTTGCATGTTCGCCCCGCAGAGTTCTCCAGTTGGATTGCATAGGGACGGACATGCATGGAAAACCAACAATGTCTCAGTCACTGAGTATCTTTCACACTGAATATACTGACTGTATGTATTTGTGCTATAATTAAACTAAAAAACTGTTTAACCTTGGCTGATTTCATTATTTTAGCTGATGTTAGGGTATATGTGTGCATGTTTGCCTGTCCCTTTAGGCCTCACTCCAGAGCAATTATTAAAATTATTATTATGAACTTAAACAATAAACATTTGTTAGTATTGTTAGTATTCACAGCTGGCAAGCTAGCAGCTTGTGGAAGACTCCGGTGATGCACAATGATTGCATGGGCACTGTACTAACCCTACAAAGCCTAGAAAATGATTCAAGTTAACACTCAATGGGGCATCCGAACTGGCGGTCACTTTCACAATGCAGTTGAGTAGTAATTGTTTTTACCAACCGCAAAACAATGTCAAGATGTCTGTAAAGAATTCTCACACAAGTTGTACTAAGTAGCCAAATGTATCCACTGATGATTAACATGATTCAAACACATACTTTCAACTAATTTCTCTCACCATTTGCCTGCACAGGTGTACCAGAGCTCATTCACTGATTGCCCTGCACCGCATTATTATCTTTGTGTACAATATGTGTTCTATAATGATATTTATCTAAATTTAAAAAAATCTGAATTGATATACTCACATTGTTAACTTTGTCTTACGTACTTTGGCAATACTGTTTTTAATTATGGTCATGCCAAGACAAAATTGTATGATATATGGGTTAAATATTCAATATTTACTTTAAAACTTTTAAAAAACTTTTCCAGGCTTTGTGGGGTGACAAAATTATATAGAAATAGAAGCCTCATGAAATCTAAAGATTCACAAAGCATATACACCCTGGCAAAAACAAATGACAAAAGAAACACACAATTTGTTTGATAGATAACATACATACGCCCACAGCACACAGTGAGTGTTTCATAATGATAGGGGTGATGGATGAACACATCACTATACCTATTATAAGTGGCATATTAATGCATGCATACAGTAAGCATAAACAAACACACAGAGCACACTGTGATGTGTCCATTTATCAGCCACCTAATTATCAAACGCATTAATCGTGTGTACGTGTAAAAAAAAAAACATTGTTTATTATAGCAGCAGCCAGTACAGGCTTGCCTTGATGACAGCTGGGAATGATGGAGAGGTGGCGAGCGGAGGCGAGGCTGGCGACACGCTCATGAATCAGTTTTCACATCCAGTTCAGACTGGTGCATACGCTGGCTTTAAAATGCAAGTCTATTCACAGTAGAGTACAGCATATCTTCCCATCAACTGATTTGGTCTCATACACTAAAAACTTTTTATTGGAGTAATGGATTATACTGTATGCATGGCAAGCACTGAAGGAAACTATTGTCTTGCTCTGGGCAACATTTGGGATTCTGAAAAATTAAGATAGTTAAAGTTGGAAATAAAACCAGTTATTTATCGGTGGATATTTCACTAACAATGGATTCAGTCTCCGGCCATCACTAGTGTATGTATCTAATCAATCGTATGCAAATATACATGAAGGCCTTTTGGCAAAAGCAACACAATTATACATTTTCAAAATAAATTATCTTAATGTCCTTGAGTTTTAAAAGAATAGTTCAACATTTTGGGAAATATGCTTGTTCATTTTCTTTTTCAGAGAGTCTCATGCATGTTAAGTGTGAAGCTAGAGCCAGGAGGTGATTAGCCTAGCTAGCTAATCTGGTTCTCTACCAAAGTTTAATATTTTCACCTACAAGCACCTCTAAAGCTCACTAATCAACACGTATCATGGTGGTTTAATCCATACTCAAACAAAATAGAAGACAGGAATGTAAAAATTAAAATTTTTGGTTTTATGGAGAGTTAAGTGTTGTCAGTATTTCTTGGCAAATAACAGTTGGGTGTAATGACTTGCCAGGCAAAATATGGATTAACTGTTTGCCAAAATTTTTATTTTTTTAAGGAACAAACAAACAAATTGCAACATGTTCATTTATAAGCTTTAGAAACGCTGGTAGGCATGCTTTTTTTTTTACTCACGAGAATGCCAGGCTAGCAGTCTGGTTATAGCTCAATACTTAAAGGAACAGTTAACATAATAAATATAAGGTACCACCAGTTTAGCACATAGACTGGAAACGGGGCAAACAGCTAGCAAAATCCCAAATCATAGGTAATGTTATATCATGTGTGTTTAATCAGTAACCAAACAGAAATGTAAGAACAACAGGTAGTGGTTTTATGTGCCAGACTATTTCTTCTTGCCAAGGTGAAGCCACTACCCGGAATCTGAAGCGAATAAGAACAGTTCCCAAAAGGATTTACTATTCATTAAAGTCAATATGACCGTTAATTCATGGAAAAAAAAATCTTTAAAAGGGTCAGCTCACCCACATCACAAAGTTTTTGAGAATAAAATTGCTGCTGAGACTTAACCACACTATCAAAAGACAACCACCAATGTAAATAACCAGGACCAATTATATTTTCACTGCATTTCTTACTGTGAAAGTACTTACAGTAAAAAGGCCTTTTGTTTGTGGTGGAAGATTAATAAACTCCAGTTACTTAATACTTCTTCTGACTGTTGTAAATCTCCACATAATTTGCACATAGCTAATTCTCCAATGGACCTCCAAACTAACTATGTTTTCTAAGAGCTGTGTGATGTAACCGCAAAGCCTCTGTTGTCCCCCTACCTCTTTCACTGTTCATCCACCTTTCATGATCACCTCCATCCCTCTCACTTCATTGCCCCCTCATTCCCGCCCTCCCTCTCTTCTTGCTGCAGGCATTGATGTTGTTATGGCGGGAGTAGGTGGCGCGACTTTTACCGCTGACAGCAGAGACGGAGAGAAGAGGGGATGAAAGGAGGAAAAAAAAGAGAGGAGCGATGGAAGAGAAAAGAGGTGGGGACCAAAAAGGGAGGAGAATGGGGTTTTATTTTTAACCTGACCTTTAACTCGCTGATCAACAAACTCGGCTTTCTTATCTTGTTCTCTCTCATACACTTCCTGTCTGCGTGTCTTTCACTCTCTTCTGTCTCTCCATCTCGTTCTCGCCGCCGGCAATGACCATGCACGTCTTAATATCCCCTGTCCCCTGTGTGTGTGTGTGTGTGTGTGTGTGTGTGTGTGTGTGTGTGTGTGTGTGTGTGTACACTTGTACTTGTATATATATCTATGTGAGGACCAATTTGAGTTTTAGACCTTCAGAGTGAGGACCTTGTCCGAAAGTGAGGACATTTTGGTCGGTCCTCACTTCTTCAAAGGCCTGTTTGAGGGTTCAGACTTGGTTTTAAGGCTCAGGTTATAATTAGGTTAAGGTTAGGGTAAGTGTTCATGTTAGGCATTTAGTTGTGATGGAAAAGGCCAGGGTAAGGGGCTAGGGAATGCATTATGTCCTCACAAAGATAGAAGTACGGAAATGTGTGTGTGTATATATGTGTGTGTGTGTGGTTATATAAGGTATGCCTTGAGGCAGAGGCCATAAATAAAGGTATTAGCAAACCATTGGTAGAGAGAGCAGTCACCATAACTGATGCAATATATTGTCACATTTGGGCAAAGTAGAGAACAACACTGGCGTTGGTTGTCCCCAATGTCATCATCATCCCAGTTTAGATGGTCTCTCAAGAGTATTGGGAGTTTTACTTATCTGCTCCCAATTCATATCCCCTGAAGGGTGAGCATTCACACAAAATATGAAGACAAAAAAATGGCACAATTTATCAGCGGCCCACAGCCACATCCTTGACCATTCTCTACAACAGTCACAGCCACCCACATAAACTATTCTACTATTCAACTGTCACCACAAGTCAAGAAGACAGTTAAAAGAAGGGTTTCATGGCCACTGAGAATTCACACTTCTGATTGGTTAGTAGGTGTGCATTAACTCCCAGTAACCGGAGACTATAAGCACAAACCTACAGTATGATGCAGGTGATTGTTTGCAGTTCTAAATTAATGCGCCTGTATTAAACTGTAGCTAAAGAACGCAACGGCGAGACTTGGGTAAAGAGCTATGGTTATGTGTATAACCAATATTATAAGAAAATGAACAGATGTGCATTGAGAATGGTGCAAATTTCATTTGAAAAGTGTTTAATGTTTACATGAATCTGGATGTCCAAATCAAGTATTAGATTAGCTACGCTACTAGCTAGTAGTCCGAGAGTGAGAGGTAATGACCTGCAGGGGAGAGGAGAGACGGCATGCAACCAACGACGCACCGAAAAGAGTGAGTATGTAAATGGACTTGCATTTATATAGCGCCTTTCTCGTCTTCCGGCCTTTCAAAGCGCTGTACACTACATATCAGCATTCACCCATTCACACAGACATTCATACACTGATGGCAGAGGCTGCCATGCAAGGTGCCAACCTGCCCATCAGGATCTAATCTAAATACTAATTTACACACCGATGGCACAGCCTTCAGGAGCAATTTGGGGTTCGGTATCTTGCCCTAGGACACTTCGACATGTGGACTGGAAGAGCCAGGGATCGAACTGCCGATTGATGAACGACAGGCTCTACCTCTGACATCTGAGCAATATTTGGAATTCCTTTTCCTTTCAACATTTATCAGAATTCAAAAACTTCTAGCCCAACCTTGAGAAATGTACTCCTTTGTGTTTAGCTAAACACAAAATTTGCCACTTTTTGGCAGGAACTATAGCCACACCCAAAACTGAGAACCTTTTGATTTCGACTGCAGGGAACAGGGTCTAAGTTAAGTTCCAGGGACATTTTATGGGGCCTTTTTACCCCCCAAAAAGCCCTGGTTGGGGGGCAATACTGTCTAAAAGTACCGGAACATTCGGGGTAGAGTTTGCAGGGATGACCGTCACTGATTGGTAAAACACACACAGCACTGCTGCTTCAACTCGTGTACCACTTCATTCATAAAGAAGGAAGTACTCTAGTGTCGATTGAGGATGAGGGGAGAGCATTTCTTTGTTGTTTTTTTGTTTGATAACATTAAAAGTAAAGTTAGGCTCTGCTGTCGGCCTTTCGACTCAAGAGAGAAAAAAGAGAGGAAGAGATTGCAAGGGCGAGTGGTAATGTTAGAAGAGGCAGACATCGCGGTGGTGCTGTGAATGAGAGGAAAACTGTTATTTTCTGATTGTTTCACGGCGGTTATGTTCTAAAGCACAAATAAAATAACCAAACACTCAACCGATGATTTACTTTGGAGACGGACACTCTTAGTTTCATTCTCCTCCACTTCATTTCATTCATTACATTTGTAGGGATTCTACTGTAACAGGTTTTGGTTATTAGCAAATTAATTAATAAATAATAATAGAATTATTAATATTAATAAAGATTATCAATAAACATTAATAATAAACGGGGCACCACCCTGGAATCAGGGACCAATGACCAAAACGTTAATATAGTCTCATTATATATGCTAAACTATCAATTTGGAACGTTGATTAATAATTAAATTAATAACTATAACCAAAATAGATAGTAAAGGTTGAAGGATATCGGAGTTCTTGACATAGCAGAGGTTGGCATTATTCAATCTTGTGCAACATTAAAGAGACCAGCATGTATATTCCACAAACATTTATTTACAAGATAATAAAGGTTTAGAACACAATATTAATCTAACTAAATAACTAAACTAAACAAACCAAACACAGTGTGTGTGTGTGTGTGTGTGTGTGTGTGTGTGTGTGTGTGTATGTGTGTGAGAGAGAGAGAGAGAGAGAGAGAGGGGGAGAGAAACAAGATGGCTTCTTGTCTCAAGATGTCTGCCTACAGACAAAGGGCGAGCACTGTAAAACTACAAAGATGGCGGAATCAAAGATGGCCGCCAGCATGTCACCACGTGACCTCTTTGTTCTTCTGAGCACATGTGCTCAAGAAGGACAGAGGGGGGGGGGGGTGATGTGGGGTTAAGATTATCTGAAGCTGTATGTTTGTGTTTAACTAATTCACAGTTTATGTATGTGATCTTAATGTATGTTAGATATGCAGTGGGTTAGAAAATATGGTTAGTTTGCATGCAAGACCTTGTCTATGTGAAGCATAAACTAAACACATCAGATGTGGCGAAGCCACCTACCCAAATATCAAATACAAATAAATCACCACAGTCAAACTCAATGAATAACATTAAACCGAATCAATACAGGTACATTCTAGAAATCAAAGTTGAACAGTCTTGCTCAGCCATGTGCGATTGCTAATGCTAAGGTAAGCCCAGTACGTTACCGATCCATGGAAGAAAAGGGTTTGTGATTCCATGGGTTAAAGTTGTGGTTCCGAGTCAAAGAGGTCGTCTTTGCTGTGCTCCAATCAAGTTGTGCAGATTAGAGGAAGC
>CAKALU010009807.1:426-10634 GCA_916700995.1 Hozukius guyotensis | reverse complement strand
GTAAAAACGTCTACCGATCACTGCCTCGCGGTCCGCTTGGAAAGAACCAATCAGATGCCTCCCTGCCTCCCTGCTCGTACTCTACCCTTGGCGTGCACCAGCCTGAACTCAAAGCGCGTCGCCGCCACACGTTTCCTGGAGAATGGAAGAGAGAACTCAGCCCTGCAGTAGCACTGCCGCGGTTACTGGTCATGAGGTAGCGTTGTTGAGTTGAGGTCCTCTCTCCGCTCTGTGTCTGTGAAGTAGTTACGATGCGGCGGTGCTCGTGAACCGCCGTTTGTGTACCGTGTTCGTAGTTGAAGTTACGTAATAGACAAACTTTTACTAAACCTAACCATCTGGGAGAAAGTACAATTTCCTTTGTGACATACTTGAGAATGCAGCTTCGTTGTATTGGAACATCATTTTTAGGAGACTCAGTTGCCCCAGAAGGAAGCAGCTAAGCTCAGCACAGCAGGAAAGTGAAGAGTGACGATATTAATAGCCTCAAAAGGACAACATGCACCAAAAGATCGCAGGTATAGTTTTCCACGTATAGAACGACGCATCGGGATACACCATCGTCTTATTTCTCAGGTTGGAAGCTCATCTTTCTGTATGGCATTTCTGGTGTGTGCTACATGAGCATCAAATGATGCACGTCAAACGATGCAGCGATGGAAGACACAATCAGTACGTGTTGACCTTTAGAGGGATTTCAGGAGTTGGTTGTTTTCACCTGTGGTAAATGTTTTCTGCACACGCAAGGCAAGAAAAAACTAAAAGCAAAATCACTTATCTCGTATCTAAGCAGCAGCAGCAGCAGCAGCAGCAGCAGCAGCAACATCAGAAAGCACTCCAGACATGGACATTTAGATTCATCAACAATAGCTACCAAAATGTTTCATTGACCATTCGTCCCGCTATCGGAAGTAAATAAAGGTCTGACGATTCTGTTATTAGAAGATACTTCTGTGATGATGCTCTTCAAGTGCAACCTTGAAACCTGAGGCCAAACTATTGTGCAGAATTCATCATATGAGTGTTGATGTTACAGAAGCTGGTGTCACATGAAAGAGTAACCTCAGCGCGTTGTCGGCAGGCGTTACTCACCAGGGCGAGCCGTGGATCTTGAAGCCCCGCACGGTGACCTCGGAGTCCTGCAGGTAGATGCAGTTGGTGAGCAGCGACTGGACGTTCTCGTAGTTCTCCGGCTTCAACTTGGAGGCGGAAGGGAAGTAGTAGAAGTCCTGCTTGATCAGGTCCGCCATAAACTCCTGGTCGAAGGTCAACTCGTGGTTGCCGGCGATCACTATCTTGATGTCGTAGGGCAGGGTACCTGGCGGGGGGGGAGAGGAGAGAGCGGAAGTTATACGTGTCAACCCTCCCGATTTATGGCAATTCTTCACACATTCTTTTCCTTTTCGTTATCTCAACCTCTCTCTGGCGCTGTCCAGCGTGTATACTCCTTACTGTTTCCACCTGAAAGGCAATAGAGCTACACCTAATGTCTTTCCCAGTGGAGGAGAGCTGCTCGCGACACCGCGGCGCGGTTTGAGCTGCGCTCGCCGCACATCGCAGCATCGCAGCGAAGCCGTCGTGGCGGCGGCGCAAGTCATTGGCAATAATTTGGTTTCAGAGCGGAGCGGTGCCGTTGTCATGTTGTGTCTGAAAGGACTTTCAGTGAGTGAGAGAAGGAGAGGGATGGAGAGTACTAAGAGAAAGAAATATTCAAGAAGGGGCAAAAAATGAATGGACGAAAACTAACGAATATCGGCCTAATTTATACCAGAGATTCACGCCAGATGGGCGAATTATTCCGTTTTCTATCCTGAGAATTAAAAGTAGAAATAAAAAAAGGCCTAGTGTACTTATTATTTTGTTATTGTTATATCCATTCTTTAGAAGTCAGCAGAATGCAGGAAACAAAGTCTCTGAAACTCAGATATTTCCCCCCGCTTTAAATCCTCCTTCACTAGCGAGGTTCACGCCATCGACGAGGTACGATATAACACTTTTATTGAAGGAAAACACAGACGATGCTTGTGGTACGTCCACTTACGGAGGCGGTTTGAGCGCCGGTCATTGATCCCAATTTTCGTAGTGGCCAAACGGCGGTACTACAACGTCCGTGTCCATCACGTGATGCAGAGGCTGCCATCAAGGTGCCAACTTTTCCCATCAGGATCTAATCTAAATACTCATTCACACACCGATGGCTCTGCCTTCAGGAGCAATTTTGGGGTTAAGTGTCTTGCTCAAGGACACATCGACATGTGACCCGGAGCAGCCCGGTATCGAGCCACCAACCTTTCGATTGGTGGACGACCTGCTCTACTCTCTGAGCCACAGACGCCCCTGATTGAGGTGAATCAACTCGCCAGTACGAACACTCTAATAGCCCTTATTTAAAAGTTAGGTTTTTAAAGTTGTAAAACGAACTAGAAGCTGAATCCAGAGTTATTTCCCTTCCTCCGTTCATGTGAATGAGACCCAGACCGTGAAGACCGCGTGACGTTGGGACCGAGTTATGTGACCGAGTTATGTGACCGAGCGGACGCTACTGCGCCTGCTCTATCGGCCCAAATGGATGCGGAAGAATGCCGGAAGATCCAGTTACTTTTCCAGGAGGAAACCGAGCCATTTTGGCTTTATGCACCGAGACACTCTCAGTTTTCAGTCCAAAATGGCGGCAGCGTCTGTTGTTAAAAAAAGCACCCGAGTTTCGCCTCTTTGCTTCTAAACTCTTTGAGGGTACAGAGGGAAAGACAAGAGGGGAGGAAGTTGAGAGGTGGGAAGGAGACAAGGACAGAAGATGCAGGACAGGTGGAGGCGGAAATAGAATATGGAAGGAGACATCAGGACATGGATGGAGAGACAGGAGATGTAGGAGAGGGGGGTTAGAGAAAGGAAACGAAGGAGGAAGGAGGGCTGGCAGACGGAGTGGGGAGGGAAAACTTGAGGCCGATATGAAACCCAGACGGTTTGGCATTCGCACGCGACACGGCTTCCCTCATTGTTTTCCCCTTCCATTTCTAGCAAATCTGTACATCTGTCTTAGCTCCCCTCCATCAGTCAAGGTCTCAACCCAGTGCACTGCTGTCTTCTGTTTATGGAAGCAGAGCTGAACGCATCCGTCAGGGAGTCTTTATCTGGAGGAACGATGAGGAGGGAGAGCAGGAAGACTGATCACTGTGAAGTTTACGGCGCAGAATATTAAACATTTACCAGAAACCGCTGCTGCATCTTTCCCTCTCATCATCCTCCTGTAATCAAACACCCACTCCGTCACATCACCCCCCCACACATTTTCTCCTCTGTCTCAATGGCTTTAATTGGCTATTCAAAGCCTGGCACAGCAGGGCGCGCGATCGATCGGCGCCCATCAAACCCAGCGGCGGCCGGCCCCTTCACAACATCTACACCGTGTTTTTCAAAGCTCCGCGGAGGAAACAGAGGAGACAAACATCTGGGGGTCTGCTTTGTCAGGTAGAGAGCGTCTGACGGCGAGTTCAATCACCATTTTTTTTATTATTATTACTGCTAGGACGCCGCGGCGTGCAGCGTGCAGCTGAGCACATCGGTTTTGTGTGTTTTTTTGTGAGCGACTTTCCCTCTTGTGCATGCGTGCGGTGTTTTTGCGTGCATCTGTGCATGAAACGTGTCATGTTGGTGAAAAGGAGTAATTAAACTGAGCTTTAGAAGAAGGCTGACAGCCCGGCGACGGCTCTGTCATAACAGCCAATCACAGCCCTGCTGACAGAAAGAGAGACAGAGCGGGGGGGTGGAGGGAGGAGAGAGCGACAGAAATACTTTAGGAAGCCCAAAAATCCTTGAGTGTGAAGGAGGAATAATAACAAGATGAAAGCAGCTGTCAGAGAGTGCCCGTCTCTCCGTTTGGGCCGGGGGGCCGCCCCCTCTCTCCCCCCCCAACACAGCTCCCATTTGTTTGGCAGAAGGGCTTGTGTTTAGTTGTCAAGCAGACACCAGAAAAGGGCCCGTAAATGAGGGGCCGCACCTCCACAAAAGGCACACGGACACACACACACCAGCGCACAATCAAAAAGATGTTTTCGATTGCTTTTCGTCAGACTTTGAAGTAACGCTCAACGCTCAGTCGTGCCTGGATAAACCGAGGCTGAAGGAATTCACTCCAAAATATAAAAATTCCATCATTATCTTCGATCAAATCCCCATTAAAGGACAACTGAGCGCCTGTTTTTCTATCTCACGCAAACTATTTAAGGTAATGGAGCTGTCGTTTTGCCCAAAAATGCATAGAATTCATGCACGTCGATGTGTTCCTCTATTTTTCTCACAAATATTGTGAAAAATGTAGGAGGAAATATAGATATACAAACACTTTTGGACCCACGGTGCATTTTTATTTGGCTGCATAAACTCGGAATGCACAAAATACCAGGAAGCACAACAACCAATCAGAGCCGAGCTGGAGCCTTGCCGTCTCTGAGCAGCTGTCAATCACTCACAAACTCCAATCAAACGGTCAAACTAGGCAGCGCTGATCAAATATGAATCAATATTCTGTTACGTTAATGCTTATTTCTCTCCTCAGATGTTCTCAGAATCATCTTGTAGTGCACGGTTTAGCTGTAAAATGAGAACGTTTGTGACGTCCGCAGCCATGTTGAGATCAAGTTGAGGAAATACCAAGCACCGCCCACCAGCCGGAGCACAGCCAATAGGAACGCTCTCTCTCTCTGAAATGACCTGTGATTGGTCAAAGTCTCCCGTCACGGGCTAGATGTTCTAAAGTCTGTAAACAGAGCCATGAGGAGGAGCAGAAGTCTAGTTTTCTCTCAGAACATTTGAATTACAATATGCTGAAAGGTTATTATGGAATTTTTGACCAATGATGCCAAAAACATTCTGCCTACTGAAGCTTTAATGGGATGATAACATTCAAAACGGGTGCCTTAAATGCTGGAAGGTCAAAGTTGAACCAAGAAGTTGATCGTATACTGTAATTATTTAACCTTCGGCAGTGATGGAAAGTAACCAAATGCATTTACGTAATAGCCTACTATACTCTTGTACAAGTTATCACGTCATTTATTGTTTATTTCTCGTGTGTGTTTTCGTGGAAAAACGTAGTTTGTTGACCTCGGACCTCCTGTTGCTGGTCAGTCATGTAGTGTGGGACGACTTCAAGACCCCCGATTACAAGACGAAGAAGCAAGTTGTGTCGTGTGAACAGTACAGCGACATGACGACTTTGAAAGTCGTGTAGTGTGAACTAGGAATTATAACTTGAAAGCATTTAAGCAAATTTTCCAAAATGTCCAACTACTCCGTTACGACACCTGTTCTTAAGCTACAAAATACGAATGAAAGAATAAAGGGCCTCGAGTGATGCATCAGTAAAACATTTGTCCCGTAAAACATTTTAAAAGCATCTGAAAAATGTTCAGTAATGTCACCTCACACACATCTGTGTTGATGAACTTCAGCTCCAGACGTGGTCTGATACGGTCATTTAAAAAAAGGAAAATAACACTTAGTAATTTATCTTTAACTCCACACACTAAAGAAACGCTCTTATAGGAGAAATCAGATCCAAGCTGTAATAAACTGGACGTTTCCTTTAATTTAATTTTAGCTGAAGGTTTTGGCTCCGGCTTCCTGTAGACGCATGCATTCACTCATACTGACACACACACACACACACACACACACACACACTGGTATTAATTTAATCATTTTGGGTTGGCAGGGTGTATTTGGCCCCTGTTTCCTGCAACTGCACACACACACTCATTGACGTCGGACACACACACATACACACACACACACACACACACACACACTTTGGTATTAAGTTATTTGGCAGGACGTTTTGGCGACTAGTATTTGGTATCTATGCAGACACACACACACACTTAGGAATTAACTTTGTCTTGGCAGGCAGGACGTTTCGGGCTTTTTTTTTCTGCATGTACACAAATATAAGAGCACACACACACACACACACACACACACAATGGGCAGTAATCCCCCTGTACATGCCAGAGCTTTTGGGCAGAGCAGGGATTTTCCTCTTCAAAGAGCAGACCACCCATCGCAGCCTCGGAACAATGGTGGCCGAACTCCGGAAGATTTCCTGTGGCGCGGGTGGGAGTCCACACACACACACACACACACACACACACACACACACACACACACACACAGTTAAGTATAGACACACACACACAATCATATGTCAAGATACACAAACAATATGCACAGACCCTCAGGGGTCATGTATATACCTGCATGTGACACATTCACACACATACAGGCCGCCTAGCGGAGCTTGTGGGAGGAGGGCGGTTCTTTTTGTGGTGACAAACAGACAGACAGCAGATCTGGGATGACTGGAGGCGGGCGGACTACTTGACAAAAGAGCAAAAGGCGTCGAGCGAGGAGGGATTGAAACAGAACCAGAGAGGAATAAAAAGGGATGAAGGGGGCAGAAGGAGAGACTGAAGTCCAGCTGTTTCCACTCCTGAACGCAGCCTCGCTTTTCGCTGTCCTGTGTGTTTTCCTTGAATCTTTGCACTCCCCCCCCCCCCCTTTCCCTTTGCTCACTTTTTTCTTCTTCTTCTTTTGTTATTTTCTTGACGCTGCACAACACGCCGTCCTCCCCGCCGCCACCACCGCCGCCGCCGATTCACTCACAGACAAATTAAAACTATTTGTTGCTTAAAAGCAGCCTTTTGAATTCAAAGACAAAAGATGGCGGGGCGACAAAGAGCGGCCCGCGTGTGGTGGGGGAATGTCGAACCCAAATGTTTAGATGCCCCCCCCCACCACCCTGCACACTTCCACCCACATCCTCTTCCCTTTTCTTCTCTGTCTTTTGTCACAGAAGCAACACATTCATCCTCATTTGATGCAGAAATTGTCTTTCTGGGATTGATTTTTTTTTTTCTTTGTGGACGCGCACAATAAGAGACGTATTGTTGAATTTCTTTCTATTATTATTTTCATATTGACAGCAGCTGAATTCCTACAATAAACACATGCTTTTAGTCAGAGTCACTGCTGTGTAAAAGTTCAGCTAGTTGGTATTCACACCTTGTCATTTTACTGGAGGAAACTTTCGAAAAATTCATCCATGAAATTGAAATTTAATTCTGCTAAGTAAGAGCGTGTGTGTGCGTGCGTGTTTGTGTGTGTGTGTGTGTGTGTGTGTGTGGAGGAGGATGGGGGGGTATTTGTGTCCAGCTGGTGGAGTTTTATATTCCTCCCTGTGATTTATTCCTCTCAGTTTACAGTTGGCCGTCAAACTTCATGGGTGAAAAACTGCTCACGTTGCAGAATTTCTGAGGAGACACAGATAGTGTTTATTTGTCCAAAAATTTATGAGCGCCGCGTCGCCTCACTGTCTGTCTTCACGCACACACACGCACGGACACACATGCGGTACATCCCCTTACTTATTTTTGATGTGTGCATTTAGCTGATGATCTTTTCATCTTTCCTCAGCTTGTCTTTGAATCATTAGATGAAGGTAGACGAAGGTCGTACTGTTGGATGTAAATGAGCCACCCTGTGAGATAATATCCCCCGACCCGACCCGGAGTAGATAAAATGCTTTGCCTTTCAGTCTGCAGGTCGGTCCAGTTTTCATCCATCATTTCACACTCAAGCTGCTCCGGTCTTCAAAGACTGAGACAACAAGCTGAACACGTCTCCAGGTAGACGCTGCGCTCCCATGCAGCTACTTGGCTGCTTTCCTGGTGAGCTGCTTTTTTTTTTTTTTCTTCCAGAAACTATCACAGTCATCATTAAGGCTGCAGAGAAAATACGTGTTGTCCTGATGAATGTGTAGCCTTTTGTGAGGCGGTATATGAGACGCAATTAAACAAGATTTGTACAAGCAAAGAGCCTGGAAATGAACAGCCTGATATGTGTGATTAATGCAAGTTAATTCCAATTTAAAACTGCACTATTCATATTTTTATATTAACAAAAGCGTAATGTTGAAAAGTGTCGTTCATTGTGACCCAATCACAGAGAATTAGACTGGACTTTTTAGCATCGTACAGCTATGCTCATTCAAAGCGGGTGTTTAAGATGCTCTTGTGGGTTAGATAATCTAGATAAACTGTCGGCTTCTTTACAACCTGTCTGATCAGCTGCCTGCTCCTGTTTGTGGCCATGTCGGACTTTGTTCTGGTAGTGGAAGGATGGCCAGAACTCTTTAACACCGCACTCCGTCTCTGCTTTTACTTTATTGCATGCACATTATGCCGAGCGCGTATTTGTGCGTCTACACCCCACAGTTTACGTATGTCTTCTTCATGTATAGAACGTAGTGAGATTACAGCCAAACAGTGCAGCTTTAGTCGGCCTTTATCTGTGCGTGCATAAACAGAAATGCAATAATTCAAAGGGGTGTGTGTGTGGGGGGGGGCTTCAAAAGCGACAGCACTGATGTTCAAAGACAGACAAGCTAAAGACTCAGCTCGGATCAGTCGTAATTCCTTTACAGCATGTGTGTGTGTGTGTGTGTGCGGGTGTACTCGTCACCGACGGAGAGGGGGAAGACTGGATGTGAGAAGAAGAAGAAAGTAATATGTCACATGAAGGAGGGAGGAGGAGGAGAGAGAGAGGGGTGAGTAAGGGATAGACGTGCAACAAGGTACAGATGGATGATGGAGGAAGAGAAGCAGCGAGGCTTCTGCCTTCTCACCTCAGCTTAAACTTAATACTCGTTTCATTTATCTCGCCACCCACACACACTGCTGCGTCTCGACACACAAACACACACACACACACACACGCACACACGCAATCACACGAGCAGACGCAAAACAAAGACAGCCAGCAATTATGAGACGGCGTACACAAACACCACCTACTGAGCCACGCATCCAAAACACACATTTTATCGGAGTACAGCAGCACCTCCTAACACTTCACAATGTCCTCGCTGAACATAATGCATTACACACACACACACACACACACACATTAAGATGCACACACACAGAAGCAGTGACAAAGACAGATACGGCGCATCATCAAGCGGCCTCGTAGGTGGTCTCTCTCCTCTCTGTCTCTCTCCTACACTCCATCTCTGTCTCTTTCATCCTGTCTGCTCCACTTCCACGTTTGGCGTGACGACGACGTCGCCTCCAGGATAATGTGGCTGAAGATTAAGCTGCAACTTTCAGCGACGAGCGACGTGGGCTCCTGATGAATGCTGATGATGTCAACGACTGGCCGCTCGCCATCTGTCCCTTGTCTGTTTTTAAACTGGATACTTTTTTATTGACGCCACATGTAGCCAGTGATAAACTACGACCCTTGTACGCTGCAGTTTTCTGCAGAATGTACCTTTATGTTTCTGTCAAAGCTAGTTCATCACTCGGGAATGTAGTCGTGACTGTTCTGAAACCAGTTATAAGATGCCCGAGAGTACTCAAGATTCAAGTGTTTTATAGTTTCTTTTCTCTGCTTTGTTGTTGTGAGAGGTCCAAAGGAGATTCAAATCCCGGACGAGCCCCCAATTGTTACAACCCGGCTCAAAGGTTGCAACAAAAATGGGAGACCAGACGAATTTTAAAATAGTAAAAGGCAATTATTTGTGCACTGCAGTTTTCTGCAGAATGTACCTTTACACCGATCAGCCATAACATTATGACCACCTGCCTAATATATCCTGACTCGTGGAGGCATGGACTCCACTAGACCTCTGAAGGTCTGCTGTGGTATCTGGCACCAAGCCGTCAGCAGCAGATCCTTTAAGTCCTGTATAAGTTGCGAGGTGGGGCCTCCGTGGATCGGACTTGTTTGTCCAGCACATCCCACAGATGCTCCATTGGATCGAGATCTGGAGAATTTGGAGGCCGAGTCAACACCTCCGACTCGTTGACATCCACATGATGTAAAAGAAAACATGATTCATCAGACCGGGCCACCTTCTTCCATCGCTCCGTGGTCCAGTTCTGATGCCCATTGTAGGTGCTTTATGGCGGTGGACACGGGGTCAGCACAAGCAACCTGACCGGTCTACGCAACAAACTTCTCCTCACTGTGTGTTCTGACACCTTTCTATCAGAACCAGCATTAACTCTTTCAGCAGTTTGAGCTCCAGTAGCTCTTCTATTGGATCGGACAACACGTGCATCAATGAGCCTCGGGTCTGACCCTGTCGCCGGTTCACCGGTTCTCCTTCCTTGGACCACTTTTGGTAGGTCCTGACCACTGCAGACCGG
>CAKALU010009801.1:0-23340 GCA_916700995.1 Hozukius guyotensis | reverse complement strand
CTTCGTCCTCCTCGTCCTCGCTGGAGCTGCTGATGTCGTTGAAGATCTCCCTCAGTTCGTCACGCTGGGCTGGAACATTAGCACATTAGTGTTATTAATGTGGACACAGAGTTCGGGAGATTGTCTCGTATGGCATAAAACAGGTAGGATTAATGTGAACAGAGTAGATTCTCTTACATGGCGAATTACAAATGACTCTTGGCCCTACAGTAGAAGTCAACTCCAGATTGTTGTTCGCTACATTCACATAGAGGGACGTAAATGTTTTCAAATTGTTTTGTTCTTGAAATGTCGTTGTTACAACAACACTGTGCTCCTACTTTTGATTTTTAAAGAAATATTAGTCATGCCACTCATGCACACCCCTCACTGAAGTACCTTTCAGTGTAAGCTCTTACTCTACACCTAAGGAGCTAAGAAGGTCTTCTGGGGAGTCCAGAGGTAAAAATAATCTTAAGGCCAAAGAGTAACTAATGCTTGAGTGAGCTCTATTTCCATTTCAGACCACCGGGGCACAGGCTATCGAGAGCGACACAAAGGTGGTGTGTGCATGTTCAAAATGAAGAAGGAAACCTTTTCTGCGAGGTGAGTATCAAAGAAATCATTGTACTACAGACAAGAGCCATTTCAAAGTAGCTGCATGTTCTTAAACCACAACAAAAACAGACAGGCCAATAGTTTTATGACCATTCAAAATTACATTATACTTGAAACTGGCCTTGCTTTGTAGAGCTCGACCAATAGATCGGACGATATTATCTTATTGCAGATAAATCGATTTCTGTGTGTATGTCAGCCAATAACGAACAAGAAACTGCAGTACGGAAATGCCAGATACTTTTAAGATAGTTTAGAAACTGTGTCTCTATTACTTTACTTGATTTTAAAGGTCCCATATCGTGCTCATTTTCAGGTTCATACTTGTATTTTGTGTTTTCTACTATAACATGTTTACATGCTGTAATGTTCAAAAAACACTTTATTTTCCTCGTACAGTCTGCTTGAATATACCTGTGTTCACCCTCTGTCTCAAACGCTCCGTTTTAGCGCATTTCAACGGAATTGCAACAGAATTGCATTGCTAGGCAACAGCTTGGGTCCATGTTTACTTCCTGTCAGTTGATATTATTCACATACACTGCAACAGGAAATAAACTGGGACACATTTAGAATGTTTATGTTTAAAAACGTGTAAGGGTCTAAATATTGTATATTTGTGACATCACAAATGGACAGAAATCCAAACGGCTTGTTTCAAACCGCAAAATAAAAAAAAAAAAAAAAAAAAGCACTTAAAAACCTGCTTTATAATATAAAAGACATGAAAATCTCACTTTATGGGACCTTTAAGTAAAATGTCCCAATTAGTGCATATCTTGGTCAGATTCCTAAAAAATAATCTCAGGGCGCTTTCACCAGCCAACATTTAGTCTGTTTTAATCAAACTCTGGCACGGTTCGTTTGGGCGGTTCGTCGTGGGACATATGAGAGGAGAGGACTGACCTGGACTTCTGCAGAAGTCTCATGTTTGCTTGACATCTGGGCCGAAGACAACAGACAGAATATGCTAAATAAAAGTCCACAAAAATAGTGACGTTTATAAAGTCATTTGAGATGAACTGGAGGAGAAGGGATTCATGCGCACAGCAGATCAGTGCCGAATCAAAGTGAACAAACTTCGACAACCATATATCCAAGTCCGCGATTCCCTGCACAGAAGTGGCAGCTCTCGAGACGCCCCTCATCGTCCAATACCGTATCGATCAGGCTTTATTACGTTGTGTTTCTGTAGGCCATGTGGTCGAGGTAGCAATACACAGCCATGATTTACTTATGAGAATCATGTCTCCCTTACCAGAGGACCCATGACCCATCTTGTGTCCCGAGGTGCCGGGCGAGGAGTCCAGGTTGCCCAGAGAGCCGTGCTGATCAGCTTCCTTGGACTCATCTTCTGCTATGATTTCATACCCTGAACATCGTGTGTTAAGGTCAACATCCTCCACTTTCAGAATTCCTACATTAAAAGACTCTTCTTTGAAGTAGACTTGAAGGGTAAAAAAACCAAATGATGCTCCACAGAAGCTGCCTCAGCTTTAACATTAATTAGTGTGTCATGTGTATGTCTGCTGCTTGCATGCAAACGCTAAAACTATCATTAGCATCCAGCTTCACTGTGAGCAACTAAGCAACGCTAATGAACAGTCCATCTCAATTAACACACAGCAAGCGGGCACTCAAAGCGGCCCTGCTGTGCTCTTATTCTGTCAGGCAAGTTTAGAGTTTCATTAGAGCGCTAATAGCCTTGCAAAGTGCATCTCTCTCTCACAAAGGCATTAGATAGAGTCAAGTCAGGTGAGCCAGGCAGGAGTCAGGACTCCCCGCTTGGTCCGCAGATCAACCTGTTTTAGACATTAGAGGTTATGTTTGTCTTAAAAAGACTGAAATAGTACGAACTATCTGAGGCTTCCTAAAAGCTAAAGTCATGGCTAGGGGTTAGATTTCACATTCACAACTATCTCCATCTGATTCTACATTACAGGCAGTTTCTGTTTCTGTTATATGAGATAAACACCAGTTAGAGCTAGGCGATAATTCAATATGATAATTTATCCTCTTTCAATGCAATCGCATCGTGATGAAATCATATATCGCAATATCGTGATACACAATTACGTCGTCTAAATTGATAATAACAAGCACATACTAAATCAAATTTCTCAGAAAATCTGATCAAACTCAGTTAAAGCTTCAGTAGGCAGTATAGATTTGGCATCATTGGGCAAAAATTCCATAATAACCTTTCAGCATATTGTAATTCAAGTGTTCTGAGAGATAACTAGACTTCTGCTCCTCCTCATGGCTCTGTTTTTAGGCTTTAGAAAATCTAGCCCGTGACGGGAGACTTTGACCAATCACAGGTCATTTCATTGAGAGAGCGTTCCTATTGGCTGTGTTCCTTCAACAGATTTTACAAACGTTCTAAATTTACAGCTAAACCGTGCACTATAAGATGATTCTGAAAACATCTGAGGAGAGAAATAGGCATTAACGTAACAGAATATTGATTCATATTTGATCAGCGCTGCCTAGTTTGACCGTTTGGTCGGAGTTCGCGAGTGATTGACAGCCGGCTCTCATAGACGGCAGCTGGACAGCAGACCTCAGATCAGCTCTTACTGCTTGTTTTCCTCCGGTCTGTGAAATCTTGCAGATGCCGTTAGGAGCACCGGAGGACACAGAGGCACATGATTTTTTTCAGGTTACCTGTTTTATGTCCTACTGTCACGATATAGCAACCGTTTTATAAAAATAACTTTTTTAAAATCATATTTGCTTCAATCCCGCCTACTTCAGCTTTAAGTCAAACTATCGTCTTAATCTATTTACTCTGTATTTGTGTGCATGCATGAAAACATAGTCTCTATGATTTCACTTGAAACTGTTACGTTCACTTTGCACTTAAGTTCTAAATGAGTAAATACTGCGTACTTTTCATTTGTCACTTATTTAATTCAGGAGTGTATAAAAATAGACTTTTTTTTACCATGTGTTTATTTCATACAGACTATTTATTTATTGAATTACCAGAAAACATGCGATATCGTGATATATATCGTTATCGAGATATGAAATGACCTGTATCATGATAGAAGAGCACATCGCCCAGCCCTAACACCAGTGCTGTTGTGCTCGGTTGCACTACTGATTGGTTATCAGTTCAGGCTTTGCAAGATGGACGTACAGAATATATCTGTAGGTGTATAAAAGGATACGGACACTGACAGCGTCGGCGTCTGTGCTCAGCAATCTCTTCACCTCCTTTTCCACATCAGGAGATTCAATGTACTGTGAGAAAGAAAGAGATTGGGTTACAAGTAGTGTTAGCAGCATCTCTCTCTCGCTCTCTTCCTCCGACTCTTCCTCTCTCTCTCTCTCTCTCTCACTCACACACACACCAAGGTAGCAGCTGGCTGCATGCCAGGAAGCACATTAGCGATTAAAAACAGAAGGGGCCAAATCAATATGACTCGGCTCTGCACCTTCAGGAAAATTTATTCAGAAGACAAAGTAGAAGTGTAGTGCTCAACCACACTCGCTTTCACTTTGATCAAGGCAATAGTGAAATTGCTTTTTCGCATGCCTTTGGGGCAAACTAAGACGGAAAGGCTTTATTTATATGTAAATCTTAGTTTTCACTTTCACCACAGTTTCTGTTGTATGAAATGTAAATGCCTTGTTGGAAGAGAGCCTAGGAAAGAGATGGATCATCAGACGGGATGCTAAAGAGAGGGATGGGAAAGGGGAGGGGAGCGCTGAAGGCAAAATGAAATAATGTCAAAACCTTCTTTTTCGCCGTTTTCCGAAATCTTCTCTTGCGTGTGTTCTTCAGAGGGCAGGTGACTGGAGACAAAAACAACAGGATTAGTGAAGTCAAAATGGTTCAATCAGCTGCAGAGGGCAAATTATGCTTCCTGCATTGCTGATGTGCCAAGTTCTTCAGCACTGATGGAAAAGCAAAAAAAGCTGCTGTGTGTGTAGATATTTGTCGACTTACTGCCGTGATTCCAAACAAATTTCTTGTCCTTGTCTTTGTCCTTCTTCTTGTTCTTGGGGTCGGTTCCGGTCGGCTCCTCTAAAGGAGGGTAAAGGTCTCCATCTAGTGTACATACCAGCATCTGAGCCATGGATGCAAAAAACAAATGATAAATGACTCTGCATTCTGCTGATAAATGCTGCTGTATTACAGTATCATAACAATCTAGAACAGTAGAACAATCTTAGTTTTAAATGTTAATGTAAACATTAAAAAACGTTTTTAAAAAAGTACTTTTTATTGACAATCGGTATCCTAAACTCAACAACAAACGTATCCAATTAATATCACATCATAAACTTCTGCTGCTCTATCCTATATCCCAGTGGTTCTCAACCTTTTCTTGTGTCAAGGACCCCTAAATTGATAGACTTTAGGTCACAGACCCCCATTTGATAAGATTTTGCTTCAGGGACCTCCACCTGAAAAGTTTTGGTTGTTAGATATGATTAAGACCAGAATGTTATAGTTATCAACTACAGTTGAGGAGGTAACTGTGGAAGAAGTGAAACCTCTGATCAGAATAGTCACTCTTATGACTCTTACTCACAATGGGCTCACTTCTATAATCTATAATGAATTAAACAGTGAAAATAAACTATTTTTCTGGGGACCCCCTGGAACTCCCTCAAGGACCCCTGGGGGTCCCTGGACCCTTGGTTGAGAACCACAACAAGAGATGTATCCTATGAAGATGAAGTCCTAAATTTAATGCCACTGCAGTGGTTTTACCTGGCTGACATCAGCAGTCTTGTAAAATGTCTTCTTGTCCACTGTTTTCATAGACTCGATCATACAGGGCAGATCCACCAGTTTGCAGGCCAAAGGGACGCGGTCTACTCTCACGATGCCGTGACGACCGTCAGCTACAAGTAAGAGGGAGGGACGACATAATTGATTATAATGACATGTTGTGTGTGTGTGAGACAAAGGTAACCATTGTCATTAGGACGTTTTGTTACGTTTTGGCAAATTAATTGCACTCAAAATACGAGTGTAGAGAGCAGGAGAGAGAGTCTGTAATCATAACTGCATATACAAAATGATTTAATTAAGAGGCGCTGGATTATTTAGCCTGCACGTTATTATCATATGTGTATTATAAACATTCATTTTTAAATGACGTCAATACGGTTATACTGTGACACCCCTATGTGGTAGCAAAGACCATGACACTTGAGTTTAGTTTTCAAATTGACATTGTAGTTCGTAATGTATTGCAACAAAACTGAAAACGAAAATACCCATTGTATTGCGTTAAGAGACTGATTCCAATGTTTGTGAATTAAAGGTCCCATATCGTGCTCATTTTCAGGTTCCTACTTGTATTTTGTGTTTCTACTAGAACATGTTTACATGCTGTAATGTTAAAAAAAAAAAAACTTTATTTACCTCGTACTGTCTGCCTGAATATACCTGTATTCACTCTGTGTCTGAAATGCTCCGTTTTAGTGCATTTCAACGGAATTGCAACGGAATTGCGTTGCTAGGCAACAGATTGGGTCCATGTTTACTTCCTGTCAGCTGATGTTATTTACATACACTGCAACAGGAAATAAACTGGGACACATTTAGAATGTTTACATTTAAAACCGTGTAATGGTCTAAATATTGTATATTTGTGACATCACAAATGGACAGATATCCTAACGGCTTGTTTCAAACGCACAATTTCTGAATACAGGCTGTATGTATTTCTCCGTATATTGAGCGTTTTGATAGTTTAGCAGTATTTTTATGTCACTTAAACCTGCTTTATAATGTAGAATACCTGAAAATCTCACTTTTTACAATATGGGACCTTTAAGATAGGTCAGTAGTGCTAGTACGAGGATATATCATCGTGTCCCTGATTACAAACTACAAAGACTGAAAATCTTAGTTTCACTGTAGATATATTTACTTGTTATTTAACTTTTATTTTACAAGTTCTGGACTAGATTTCAAATCGATAACCTGATAGCTTTTATATGATAGCGGGGGTAAGACAAATTAAATTGGTGTTTGAACAGTAGTAGTAGTAGTAGTAGAGTAGACTAGTGATAAATCAGCTTACGGTGCAACTCGATGGTGAGTCTGTCCTTAATGTTCATACTGCTTGACTGGGCAATCCTTCTCACTGTTGAGGCGTACTCCTGTAAAAGTAAAAAAAAAGATGAATCCATCCACGTCATATTCAGGTCACATTTGAATTTTCATAGAAATAATCTGTTTCAGCGTGTCTCACCGAAGGAAGCCTCAGGATGAACTGGCTCTCCAACTCATAAGGAGCATCCTCCTTATTCTTTGAGCCGACCTTTCCTACTGGAATCAAAACACACCGGCGTGAACAAGAATGGTGAAATATAACTTCCTTGTTGCTTTGGTATGCATTTATGAAACTGCAATCAACACAATACACTCGAAACACACAATGATGTTTGACTTGTGCAGCTATAAAGATCAATGTATCTGGTTTCAGTATTAAAGGAGGGTACTCCTTTTGCTTATTTCGAACCAACAATGCGGCATGTGACTGCTGGGATGGTCTGGTCTTTTGACCAATTTCATCTCATATTTCTGAGCTTTTAACAGCGCTTTTAAGGCCCTTCACTCATACTGGGCCTCTTAAAACATCTCTAACCACTACCAACTATCTAAAGCAAAACACTTAAAGCATTTTGGAGTAAATTAACTCACAATCCTCTTTAACAACACATTTGAACTTACTTACATTTTTGTTATCCTAATCCTGTTATCCTAATATTTCTAATCTGCTTTGATACTACATGCATGGTTATTATTATACATTAGGTATACATTACATCTTGGTATACATTCAGTCTATTGCACTAATGGATAGTATAAAAAATGTACAGTAATACATCATATTTTTGGGGGGGTTATCATATTTTAGTGTCGATTTTGATTTGATTCCTGCTGGTAAATAATGAAGTAGTCAAACTTAAACCATTACTATATGTACAACAACAAAAAACACCTCTCAAAAGATTTAACTATATTATTAGTTCAATAAAAGATGAATTTAGTTTGATACATATTAGTATGAATGACATCTCTGTGTTTGGTAAAGTGTAAATCAAGTGTGTGATCTAGTACTAGTTGAGTAAGTTTACCCTGAATTGCACCTCTTATGAAGTGGCATTATAATAAACTTTATGTCAGAGCAAACATCAGGTGAATACAGCTTATTACTCATAAATCTATCTTAGGTTATAACCAGTTATAACTGTCACAGTTAGTGTAACGGTGTAACGTTAAGCTAATGTGTATAATGCTGCAGACAAACCTGATAAAAACTACTGACTTTGCAATCTTTGAATTGTGAACACTGTTCACATCTTGAAGCAACCAAATTCTCCCAATTTCGCCCTGTTAATTCTGATTATAATGAAATCATGTCAACACATTTGCATCAGCAGAGAGTCAGTATGTTTACAACAGAGAGAACTAACTAACTGTTAGCTTAGCAGTTAGGCTAGATCAACGGCTTTAAACGCACCTTTCTGTTTAGATGTCATCTTCGATTTTGTAATGTGGACGGTGCAGCTGCATAAACGTGATTAAATGATAAAAATAACACCTAAATGTGCTGGTTTTGTTATAAAACAACACAGTTTAGCTACACAAAGCTAAGACGAGACGAGACTGCTAGTGGGGATTGTGTCTTGCTGCATTCAGGTACTCCTCGGAAATTTCTAACGTGACTTTATAGCACCAGAAGCTACAGCGTACCATTGCGGACTACATCCGTCATAACTTCTGTTGTATAGCTAAGTTAACATACATAACATTCATAAAAAATGATTAAGGACTAACATTCACGTATCCACTAGAAATAAATAATTTCCGATAAACATGAATGTCACATTGACTCTCGTCTTAGTGATGGGAATTTCGGCTCTTTTTAGTGAGCCAGATCATTTGGCTCAACTCACCAAGAAGAGCCGGCTCTTTCGGCTCCCAAACGGCTCTTCGTTTTACCACTTCTGCCTTTTATAATTCAGCCAAATTTAGCGCTGTTTTGACCTATGATTAGTATGTCTGCACATATATCACTTAAATTATTCAATATAATTATACTAAACCTTATAATTTCCAGAGTACCATAATTTTACATGCTGCTTCGTTTCCAACTGTCACTCATCTTGTCTGCTATTCGTGCACTGCACTTCTTTCTCTTTCTCTCCTCCTCTCCCTCCTGCTCTGTACCTGTAGACCGTCAGCGTGCCACGCACCTCCGCCCCTCCCTGCTTGATGGTATGATCCTTGTCTGTCATCACCTGATTGGTTGCACGGACATCATTAACACAACATTCAGTCACAGTCAGTGCATGGAGTGCCCTTGGCGCGGAGAAGATCGTCCTATCATTCTGCCTTGAATTAATTAAAGTAAAAAAAAAAAAAAAAAAACGTCTCTCGGACGGGAGCCGGCTCTTATCGTTCACTTAAAATAGCCGGCTCTTTGAACCGGCTCGTTTGGGACCGTCACATCACTATCTCGTCTTGTACTTTGTATCGCGAGACTTGTGACGCAGATGAGTTTTGGGGGGAAAACCACAGGAGGAAAAACATACAAATATTTACTCAAATATCACTTATTTAGCAGCCCTTTGCAATTTTAGTCAGCTATTTTTTTCCGTATTTGTGCATTATGTATTATAAGTGAAACAAACCATCACAAAAACGTCCCGGGCAAAATAAGAATCGTTACATTTTCAACAAAATCTATTTTATTTAACAAAAAAAAAACATTATTATTATTATTCTCACATAACAGGCAAGTTGGTCAATACATAAATACAAAAAAAAAATACATTTCCAATTTAGCTATTTTTTAAGTTTAGCTATTTTCATCTCACTTCCGGTTGAAAAATTTAGATTTCATAATAAGAGTCCCCATTTATAACTAGTATCCTCAACTATGGAAATGCTCCGTTAAAAACAACCAAATTGATATATTTGTTCATTCACAACTACGCACAATATGTCAAGATAACATTTGTCTGTTGGGGTTTATATAAACTAGCGACATCCTGCTGTGGTGCTTTTACACTGAAATAAACATTGTACACTTTCTTGGGAAAAAAATAGATTTAAAAAAACGTCCCGGGCAAAATATGAATCATTACATTTTAAACAAAATCAATTTTATTTAACATAAAATTGTATTCTCACATAACAGGCAAGTTTGTAAAAACGTAAATACAAAAAAAAATACAATTTCAATTTAGCTATTTTTTCTAATTTAGCTATTTTCATCTAACTTCCGGTTGAAAATGATGAAAAATGGAGATTTCATAATAAGAGTCCCCAGTTATAACTAATATCATCAACTATGGAAATGCTCCGTTGAAAACAACCATATAGATATATGTACTCATTCATAACTACACTAAATGCATTAGGATACAATTTGTCTGTTCGGGTTTATTTAAACTAGCGACATCTTGCTGTGGTGCTTTTACACTGAAATAAACATTTCTGGGAAAAAAACTAGTTTTCACTTCCGGGCCTAGATCTTCTCCTCTGTTGCTGTTGCTCTGTCGTCGTTCTGCTCTCTTCTCCTCCATGGATGTAGACTCTCTCCGGTCAGCTCGTGAATCATATCAACACAAAGTTTAGCTTCTTACCGACGTCGACAGTGCAGGTATTCGACCTCCGAGCAGCTGAAACGATGTTTAAAGTGTCTGTGAGCGGCTCCAGGAGGCTGCTGAGGCTGCTGCTGCTGGTGAGTCTGTCAGTCAGCATCTGTGTGGTCCGAGCAGCATCAGCATCTTCATCTTCATCAGAGGAGGACAGCGCCATGGAGAACATCGTCACAGAGAAGAAGGCTGAGGAGAGCCACCGACAGGACAGCGCAGACCTGCTGATCTTCATCATGCTGCTCACCCTCACCATCCTCACCATCTGGCTCTTCAAACACAGGAGGTTCAGGTTCCTGCACGAGACCGGGCTGGCCATGATCTACGGTGAGGATGCTCTCCAGCTCCGGCGTGACGTCACGATGCTCCGGCGTGACGTCATGAAATGATTGCATAGTCAATATCCGGTTTCATTCTTCACAACCCAGGCTAGAGATTTCTAAGCTGTGACGCATTTTAGTGCATGTGTGCAGCAGGCTGCAGGTAGATGCTGTAGTGAGGTAACAAGCCTAGTAACAGCTGTATAAACACCTCCAGATGTGTATTTTTGGCCCTCATATAGCATGAAAAAGCCAGCCTTAAAATGTCACTTCTCTACACTGTGGTCATGTGAGGCCAAAGGATGCTTTCAGTATGAGTAAACATCACCCACTCACCAGGCTGCAGGTAGATGCTGTAGTGAGGCAGCAAGCTTAGTAACAGCTGTATAAACACCTCCAGATGTGCATTTTTGGCCCATTTTTTTAGCATGAAAAAGCCAGCAAATTAACTCACAATCCTCTTTCACAACACATTTGAACTTACTTACATTTTTGCTATCCTAATCTTGTATCCTAATATTTCTAATCTGCTTTTAGTTTCGATTTTGATTTGATTCCTGCTGGTAAATAATGAAGTGGTCAAACTAAAACCATTACTATATATACAACAAACAAAAAAACACCTCTCTGATATCTGCTATCCTAATCTTGTATCCTAATATTTCTAATCTGCTTTGGTAATACATGCATTGTTCTTGTTATACATTAAGTATACATTACATCTTCTTGGTACACATTCAGTCTATTGCACTAATGGATAGTATAAAAACATGTACAGTAATAAATCATATTTTAGTGTTGGCATTTGGTTCCTGCTGGTAAATAATAAAGTAGTCACACTAAAACCATTACTATATGTACAACAACAAAAAAACACCTCTCAAAAGATTTAACTATATTATTAGTTCAATAAAAGATGAATTTAGTTCAATACATATTAGTATGAATGACATCTCTGTGTTTGGCCTATACAAGTGTAAATCAAGTGTGTCCTGATTATCACATTTGAAATAATTGCATGTCAATATCCGGTTTCATTCTTCCAACCCCGACTATGAATGTCTCACCAGATGCTGTAGTGAGGTAACAAGCTTAGTTACAGCAGTATAAACACCACCAGGTGTGTATTTTTCACCCCCATATAGCATGAAAAAGCCAGCCTTAAAATTTCACTTCTCTACACTGTGGTCTGGTAAAGGCCAAGGATGCTTTCAGTAGACATCATGTGGAGCAGGCTGCACACAATGACACCAACATAAACCTACACCTGACAGGATAAACAACACCCACTCACTGAGCTGTCATTGCTCTTTGGTGGCATTTCTGGAGAGTTGTCAAAATTATCCTCAGCTGACCTCTAAAAATAAGTTTATAAATGGAGAAGTTGCTCATGCTGTAGTAGAATCCTGTTACCCACAGTCCAGTATGTGTTTTGTTTGTACGAGTACGAGTACATGAGCACAGTATGGGACCCGATAGTTTGGCGTACCAAACTAGTCGCTAGGCAGGTTTTATGGGAATGTGTTACTTGGTGACATCACCACGTTACAGAAGAAAAAGGCAGAACTTCAAGCGAGGCATTTCAGGCAGTTCAGGAGCAGTGTGTCTGTAGGGGGAGAGTAACTCCCTTTTGGCGTGGACTTTAGGCTTTGTAACTTTGCAGAACTTTTACGTGCACAACAAAATATATATAACACACTAAAGGAAAGGGAAAAAGCATAATATGTCCTCTTTAATGTGTCCGGGACAGGTATTGCCATGCTGGCTCACTGGAGTACTTAAATGGCACAGAGCCATCATTAACAGCTTTTCCTGCTTGATAAGTCACAATGTCTGATATGAAAACGTTAGACCTGCTCTTACAAAGAGTTGGCATGTACAAACTGTGCTTTAATTGACATCTCTAACTAACTCTCTGGTTAGCAGCCTATTGTTGCACCTGTTTTGGTATTAACTTACACATTATTGTTTGGATAAGCACATTGTGTTTGGCAACATCACAGCATAGCTTCACTCAACTTCCTCTTGACTACAGGTCTTATCAGCTTACAAGCCAGAGTGTTTTGAGTCAACGTCTGAGCACATTCTATTCCTAATTTGTCTGGTACAGTCTGACAGGGCAATTCATTCTCAAATGGATGTTTTTCAGGCTTTAATTTCATAGCAAAAGCTGATCTTAAAAAAAACATTTAGTCTGGCTTTGTGAGGCTATGAATTTTACTTTTTCTCCATTTCTTTTCCACAAACAAATCCTCCTCTCGTGACACCTCTTCATCGGTTTAGGCCTCCTTGTTACAACCACAGACTCCTTACATTAATCAACTATCCCCTCTGTATCTTATTCATCTTGTCTCTTTTTTCCCCTCCTCCCCAGGCGTGCTTGTTGGCGTAGTCTTGCGTTATGGCATCCATGTTCCTCGGGACATTAGCAACGCCACGATGAGCTGCCACGTTAACGCCAGCCCCGCCACTCTGCTGGTCAACGTCAGCGGCAGATTCTACGAGTACACTCTGAAAGGAGAGATCGGCGCCAACGAGGTGAACGACGTGCAAGACAACGAGATGCTGAGAAAGGTACAACAGGCCGCCAATCAGAATTTGTATAATGCCACCACTGATTACATTTCATGAGTATATTGTGAAGTTTCTATGTATCTGTCTACAGGTTTAATGTTTTTTTTTCTACTGTTTATGTTGCAGCTGTAAAATGTAGAGCTCAATCAATCAGTTGATGAATTGATTAGTCAATCAGCTGAAAATTAATTGCAGACTATTTGGAACTTTTTCATCTTTGGACTGTTGGTCGGACAAAACACAATTTGAAGACGTTAACTCGAGCTCTGAGATATATCACATTACGTTACATGTTTCAGCTCTGACATTTTATAGACAAAATGATTAATCAATTAATCCAGAAAGTCGTTGTCAGATTAATTGATAACGGAAGTCATGATTAGTTGCATCCTTAGTAAAATATATTATTTGGTTTTGTATCTTTATGCATCATAAATTCTCCACATTAAACCTGTCAGTAGGCAGTATATATTTTTCGCATCATTGGGCAAAAATTCCATAATAACCTTTCAACATATTATAATTCAAGTGTTCTGAGAGATAACTAGACTTCTGCTCCTCCTCATGGCTCTGTTTTCAGGCTTTAGAAAATCTAGCCCGTGACGGGAGACTTTGACCAATTTCATTGAGAGAGCGTTCCTATTGGCTGTGCTCCGGTCATGTGACCAGAACTTGGCGTTCCTTCACCAGATTTCTACAGACGTCACAAACGTTCTAATTTTACAGCTAAACCGTGCACTACAAGATGATTCTGAAAACATCTGAGGAGAGAAATAAGCATTAACGTAACAGAATATTGATTCATATTTGATCAGCGCTGCCTAGTTTGACCGTTTGTTCGGAGTTCGCGAGTGATTGACAGCCGGCTCTCATAGACAGCAGATAGACAGCAGACCTCAGATCAGCTCTTACTGCTTGTTTTCCTCCGGTCTGTGAAATCTTGCAGATGCCGTTAGGAGCACCGGAGGACACCAGAGGACACATGATTTTTTTCAGGTTACCTGTTTCATGTACTACTGTCACGATATAGCGACCGTTATTTTTAATCATATTTACTCCAATCTCGCCTACTTCAGCTTTAAATATATCTTTTTTCTGTAGAAGTCTGATAAGAAACTTTTCTAAAAACACTTATTACTTCTGGTAAACTGAGTGTCAGGATGCTGCTTTCTGAGAGAGAAAGAAAATAATGAGGGACAGATGCCCTTTGCCGGAGGGTCACTTGGACTTTTTGGATCCATGACTATTATCCTGTGGTCATTTGCTGGTGTGTATTTCTGACATCTGGGACTTTAAAGTGGCAATCTGTAAGATTTCAGCCGTGGTTGATTCGGCGACATCCTGTTTACTGGCGGTAACAGCAAATGCGGTTTAATACTGCAGGTCCCTGGAGGCAGCAAAACAAACTATTGTTGTTTTAATAAAAGAAGTCAGGAAATAACTGGCCTCTTTTCATCATTCTGTGAGCAACCGTGATCTGATTTTATGCAGCGCACAGCACGAGTCTGTGAATAATGGAAGTGAAAGTAGTTGTTTACCTCGCTTACAAGTTGGAGGTGTGTAGCTTGTCGCCTGCACTGTGGCTCAGGGGGCAGAGCGGGTCATCCTTTAATCACAAGGTTGGAGGTTCAATCCCCGGCTCCTCCTGTCCGCATGTCAAAGTGTCCTTGACCGAGACACTGAACCCCAAGTTGCTCCTCCTAAATGTTTAGGATGGGTTAAATGCATTTCATGTATGTGCTAAAATTACACGCTTTATTCTACATAAAATCATACCCCAAAAAACAAGCAATATGTAAACAAAATGCCACAGAGGCTGCTGTAGCATTGTCTATTATGAATCAACACAACAAAATGAAATACAGGCAACATTTAAAACAGCACTGATCGATTTTTACAACAAAATAACTGGTATATTAGCCGTAATGTGTCTGATCTGCCTACGTATAGAAGCTTCTTGTCCCATCTTGTCATTTTACTATTATAATAACTTTTTGTTGACCATCCTGGAAGCTACTTCATGCCGCCCCAGATGTGTCATTTATGACTAATTAACTTATTTAAGTTATCCAATAATCCAAGTATCCAATTTATTTTTAATTCCTAGTTCTATTGATTCAGAGCTGTAATGTGATACTGTTGTTTTTGTGTGTGTGTGTGTGACTCAGGTGACCTTTGACCCTGAAGTGTTCTTCAATATTCTCCTCCCACCTATCATCTTCCATGCTGGCTACAGCTTGAAAAGGGTACAGTAGTATTTCAGACACTCTTTCTGCTGTTGTTGCATGAAAAACTAAATGTGAATTCTTTTAACACGTGTTTGACTGGTGTGTCAATATATGAAATCCACTTCTTCCTTCTCATCTTCAGAGATTAATGATGATTAAAGTCACTATGCAGATGATCGTTGACATGTTTAATTGTTTTGTCTTTCAGAGACACTTTTTCCTCAACATGGGATCCATCCTGGCTTTTGCCTTCCTAGGGACGGTTGTTTCCTGTTTTGTTATTGGGTAAGAATATTAATTTGCAAAAAAAAAAAAACTGATTTCACATGTAGGACTCTATATTGTAGCAGCAGAGCAGTATTCATACTGTATATGTCAGTTACTGTGGTGGTAACGTGCCCTTAATGCCACTAAAGTCAGTGTTGTTTAAGACGATGATGCTGATCCAGCTGCTGTTCCTCCGTCAGGTTGCTGATGTACGGCTGTGTGGTGCTGATGAAGCACATGGGACAGCTGGGCGGAGACTTCTTCTTCACCGATTGTCTGTTCTTTGGAGCCATTGTCTCGGCCACAGACCCCGGTACGTATCCTTACTCTTCAGTCTTCAACGTTTTTCTTGCTTACAAGTGACACTAATTATAACTTTGATTCATTTTTATCTCTTTGAGTTGCTCTAAGCTTATAGTAAACATTCTCACAACTCATCATTAAACTAAAGATTTGTCAAAGTTGCATAGAATACACTAAGAATGATTAATTCACATTGGAAAAAAAAGTCCAACTGAGATGGCGATGAGATCCACAGCTGATAAAAAGTGAAAAAACTGTAGTGAAGTGTGTCGGGGGGGAAAAAGCTCAGAAAACACAAACTAAATTTAATAAATACTTGGAAGAAAATTTTTGCTTTAAATTTCCTGTAATTTTAAATTTCAAAATTTAAGTTTGTTTAATTTAATTTAATTTAATTTAATTTAATTTAATTCGATTTATTTTAATTTAATTTAATTTAATTTAATTTAATTTAATTTAATTTAATTTAATTTAAATTGATTTAATTATTATTTTATTTCTCAGGACCATGATCACATGATGTGGAGCACAAACAGAACAAACAATAATAACAAAACGTTTGCTAAAGTACAACAAATGTTATTTAAATAAACAAAGGAAGGACATTCTTCAAAATGCACCTAGTTTACAAATAACTTTTGGGCTTATCTGATTGTAATAACACAATTAATTTAAACATAGATGGGCGGTTTAAATAATACTTTGGCAAATACATTTCTCTATAATTCATTATGCTTTAAACAAAATATGGTAAACGATTGCAAAGGTTGCAGATCCTCTGGTTTGGTTTCTCTCCAGTTTTTTCAGTCTTTTATGAACCATTTTAATTCATAATGACACTGAGATATTTGAAGCAATGAACAATCTCTAGATTTTCTTCATTGCATACAAACTTTAGTTTAATATCAGCTCTTCTGCTGCTGTGAGTTTAAAGTAGTTTAAAATCTGTCAATGCAAGTCTTGTATTTTTTCCTAGTTCTACAAAGCAGTGAAGAATAGGTGTAGTAAAACTCATCATCTCTGTCATCATTTGGTTCAGTTCTAACATGCAGGAACACCAGAGGAGTTTAACGTGTTCCTGTTTGTCCACAGTGACGGTCCTGGCTATCTTCAACGAGCTGCATGTCGATGTGGATCTGTACGCCTTGCTGTTTGGAGAGAGCGTGCTCAACGATGCCGTGGCCGTGATTCTCTCCTCGTAAGTAAATCACATCACACTCAAACCAAGAGTCTTTTCCAAACCAGCTTGACGTTGCACAGAGCTGCTAGATTCCTCCTGAGAGAAAAGGCGAAGTCATGCTTTCGTATCGATCGGCCAGTGACCTTTTTAACTAACCTAATATCAGCTTCTCATTAACGCCACGCTGAACACGAGGTGGTCTCTCAGCTAACACTAACTCTCCTCCTCTGCATGTGACTGTTATTATTTCCACAGAATAATAAATTGTAATAGCAGGCACGGTGGAGGGGCCGGTCCCCGCGGAGAGACTCGGACCAGCCCGTTGAACGGGTGCACTAAGTAGAGCGTGGCATTGTGTGCCTTTTGCGGTGCCTTGGGACAAACATGACAAATCACCGGCCATTTGTTTTTTGACTGGCTTATTCAAGCAGAGATGCAAAACATTTCCTTATTTATTCATTTATTTTTTGATAAACTGAGTCAGCGACGAACACATTCCCTATTATTATTTTTGAAGATTACTATATACAAAAGCCAAGAAGGCAGGATGCCAGGAATGCTTATAGACACAATGCCCGGTGATTTGTTTTGTGAGTGTGTGTGGGCTGTGAATGGAGAGGAGAAGGTGAATATATCACTTTCAATACATTTTTTATCACAAAACTACCTCAGCGGAATATTTGAAAAATTGCTTTTTTTTCTGACTGACAACTACCCTGCTGAATTTTAAATAATTCTGCTGTGATAAAAATCGCTCTCCTCCCAGACTCCAGTTTAAAAAAACTGAATTATTTTCAAAAGCTATTTGACCAAAGTATCATCTTGTTCTTTTGATGACTTTATATGGATGGTTCAGTGTTGATACGCAACTATCAGATGACACAAAGGTGATGTATAAGGTGACAAAAGTTGGTCCAGTATTGAGGGAGAACGCTGTAACCAGCAAAACGAGCTGCGAGGGCAAGTGAGCAGCATCAGTGTAACGTTACATCCACTAAAAGTGCTTGTTTTTGCAACGAACAGGCTCAGATTGTTATTATAAGTGTCTGACAACATTATGGAAAGAGAAATAGAATGTTTTCTTACCTTTTGCTTGATCCAGTCTGTTTGTTATTGTGTCCAAATCCTGAGGCCTGTACTATGAAGCAGGATTTGGCGCTCCGGAGCAGGTTATGTTCCAGATAAGAGATCAACTCGTATAAAAGTACCGCCTACTGACCAATCAGAGCTCGGTGCGGTGATCGTATGATAATATTACACACAATACAAGTTTAAGTCATAAAAACAACACAGTATAAACTGACAAATGCAGGAAGGACAGCTGGCTGTATGCTGTGGGTGTTTACTTGCCCTTGAGTCCGTTTCACACCGCCGGAGATGGGGACGCGGCTGAAAAAAGGTTCAAATAGTCATACACGTCGCATTTTTGTTAATGTGCATAATCGGGTGTAATCCATCCATCCATTACACTTCTCAAAGCTATTTATATCTAAACGACTATATCTGACTTTTGAGTGTTCCGTTAAATTAATAAGTCTGTTAATTTACGCATTCACACATCGGGAGTTTTTTCTTTTGCCAGCTGTCCTTCCTGCATCTGGCAGCTTCAACACTCTTGTAGCCCGTGACGGGAGACTTTGACCAATCACAGGTCATTTCATTGAGAGAGCGTTCCTATTGGCTGTGCTCCGGTCATGTGACCGGTAGTTTGGCGTTCCTTCACCAGATTTCACAATGGCGTCGGCGTCACAAACTTTCTAATTTTACAGCTAAACCGTGCACTACAAGATGATTCTGAGAACATCTGAGGAGAGAAATAGGCATTAACGTAACAGAATATTGATTCATATTTGATCAGCGCTGCCTAGTTTGACCGTTTGGTCGGAGTTCGCGAGTGATTGACAGCCGGCTCTCATAGACGGCAGCTGGACAGCAGACCTCAGATCAGCTCTTACTGCTTGTTTTCCTCCGGTCTGTGCAATCTTGCAGATGCCGTTAGGAGCACCGGAGGACACAGAGGAACATGATTTTTTTCAGGTTACCTGTTTCATGTACTACTGTCACGATATAGCGACCGTTTTATAAAAATATCTTTTTTTTAATCATATTTGCTCCAATCTCGCCTACTTTAAGCTATATATGTAATAAGTTGAGTATTAACACTGAACTATCCAAATAGAGACTTCTTTTGTTCCTCTGACCTCTACATCACTCTGCTTTTCTCTTTATCTTAACTTGCGTGAGGGGGAGTTTTTGCTGTGAAATCCTGCTCTTTATCAACAGAAACAAACCTGGAATGTTATCAAAAAAAATTATAAGTAGACCTACTATAGTGGTGGAATGTGCAGCTATTGACAAGAAGATTATTCTACAGTACAGGTTAGATCATATTATAGAGATGCCTTCTACATTTACTGTATGCAGGGCTTTAGCTTTAGCTTAATGAGTTTATGTATAACTTTATAAACCTTCAGTCTGCAGTTATTTATGTTAATGTTTGACATGATTTACCCTCTCTGTGTGTTATCTCAGGTCTATAGTAGCGTACCAGCCACAAGGGGACAACACTCACACCTTCGAGGTCCTGGCGTTGCTGAAGTCTTTCGGGATGTTCCTCGGAGTTTTCAGCGGCTCCTTTGCTCTGGGAGTCGCCACCGGGGTCGTCACTGCTCTCATATCTTTTCATCATTTATTTATTTATATATAAGAAATAGATATTTCTAAAACTGTCCTCTTAAGACATCCACTGGAGCATGTTTACAAAGCATCAGCAGTTAAATTAAATCTGAATTATTTACTCAGTTGTTGTTTGAAAGATGAGGTTTTGTAAAAATACTACATCACAAAAAACGTACAATTTAATTGATACAGAGTGGTACCACCGTGTTTTTTGTAAAGTAAAGGTAAAAAAAATTAAGATTAAAATATTTAATTACAAAATGAGTCAATAAAGGGACTTAATTACAATTATTTTTTCTTGTTTGAAGAATCCACTTGAAACAGGTGGACGATCGCCACATCAGAAGCTTTCAATTTAACAAAGATATTATAATGTGAATTCATTTTTTTCAGTGTCTTTTTGTTAAACTCCTTGACTTCTTGTCCGTACGTGACTAAGTTCACCAAACTGAGGGATTTCCCGCTGTTGGAGACGGCTCTGTTCTTCCTCATGTCATGGAGCACATTCCTGCTGGCTGAGGCCTGTGGCTTCACAGGTAACACACACACACACACACACACACACACACACACACACACATTCAAATATGGCGCTAAAACAGCCAAGGTAACAATGGCCCACTGTAATTTAATCTGTTGCCGTTCTATAAGACAAGATCAGATAAAGGACTTGATAAAATTCTGTTTAGTAATTTAGTTACAGAGACTTTTGCTGCAGCTACAGTACATTTGAAATCCTCTCTTTGGCAGCACCTATGGCGATAAGCGGTAATTTTGCAGGTTTCGTTATTGGCTCTCACTTCCCCAGCGATCCTTGCCTCAGACGCCCAGCTCGTAATGCTGCAAAATGCATGGGCTTTCATCAGTGGGCCAATCACCGTTGTGTTACCTCATTTGACAAACATTTTAAATGAAAATCTTGGAGATTATTACTTTAATGTTCTTGATAACAATCAGTGTTTTATTGATCTTCTAACTCTTCTGTTTCTCCTGGTGTGTTTTAGGTGTGGTCGCAGTGTTGTTCTGTGGAATCACTCAGGCCCACTACACCTTTAACAACCTGTCTCCTGACTCCCAGGACAGAACCAAACAGGTCAGACCTGGACTACAACCACACCACTTGCTCACTCTGTTCTTTTTTTTTTTTTAATGTTTGTGCCTTTATTTTGACGGTAGAAAAACAAAGTTAAAGGTGGAGTTTATCAGTGACCTTGTCAAGAAATGTTTTAAAAGTTAAAGGGACTGTTTGTAACTTCTTACACGTATAAATCATTGCGGGTCGGTGTCCCATGCGCGCTCGCGTGTGGCTACGCTGTTCAGACTCAGACTTCAACACAAACTACACGGAAGCACCAAAACCGCAAAGTTATATCTATTGAAGCCCGTCTTGCAAAACAGTGTTGACCGCGGTCGGAGGACGCGGGGGAGACTGTAGCTTTGGTCTACAGGGCCGGAGTCTCTACTGTACTCTGCTCCTCTGCTCCTCTGTCTGCCTGCCTTCACTCACACACCGCGCTCGCTCTCGCTCTTTTGCTCCACCTCTCACCTGCATGCGCGCACACTCCACACTGCAGAAGAGTTAGTTTAGCTCTGAGAATATCTAGTGAATGTACAGTGGACGTTTGTGCAGAAATAACTTCTGCAGCTCCTCCAGACCAACAGAGGTTTCCCGTGTCTTGAGAAGTGACGGGGCTCCGCAGCGAGTAACGTTATCGTCTCCGACCGGGTGCCGGTGTCTCCCCTGTTCCCTCCGGCCGCGGTCGGGAGGCTGAGGCAGGAAAAGCCAACACTAGGATCAGCATTGATTCATGGAGAGACCTTCGTCTGGTCAGCTAACATCACTGACAAGCAGCTGAAATATACAGTGATATTGTGGTTTTAGCTGACGTGTGTCGCCTCACTGTGTTGAGCGATGCTCGTTCATGTCTATGTAGAGCGAGCGCGAGCAACAGGATGTTGACTTTCGTTGACTTAACGGCCACAGGTGTCGCTGTTAACAAGCAATTTTTGATTCTTTCATAGAGTCCTTTTAAAGTTTGATTGCAGTCAAAGCCGTGCAGGTCAAGTGTATTTAGCTGTTTGTTTAACTTTTGTGAATGTAATTTGGTTGCTGTTCTCTAAATCAGTTGCTGCTGTTTCTCTTGTGTTGCAGCTGTTCGAGCTGCTAAATTTCCTGGCAGAGAACTTCATTTTCTCCTACATGGGTCTGACCCTGTTCACCTTCCAGAGCCACGTCTTTAACCCCATGTTCATCGTCGGAGCTTTTGTATCTTTTGCATATATATGAAACTATCTGATGCACACACAGAGTCTGATATAACTCCTCTGCTCTGTGGCTATTTTCTCTCGCATGCTAGTATCGGCTTTGAAGAAGAAAGCTCCCAAGAAGTGATTGATTTAAAGGGGCAGTAAATGAGCATGGCACAGGGTGAGGAGACTTCACCAGCTCTCTGTTTTGTTGTCCTCTCCTTAACCTTGTTCCCACCCAGGTGGCGGTGTTCATTGGAAGAGCTGCGAACATCTACCCTCTCTCGCTCCTTCTTAATTTTGGACGGCGCAACAAGATCAGATCCAACTTCCAGCACATGATGATGTTTGCGGGTTAGTGGTATACAGATAGACGAAGATCGTGTTTATTGTAACCCCCCCTGTAAATCTTTTGGTTAAAGGGATAGTTCAGGTGTTTTGAAGTGGGGTTGTATGAGGCACTTATCCGTGTTCAGTGTATTACCTTCAGTAGAGGACGGTCGGCACGCCCCCAGTTTGGAGAAGCAGACAGGAGTTACTGTTGTGTCGTACTGCTGTGGACGAGGCAGGCAGCAAAACCTATTTTAGTAACCTAATAGAAAGACCCACCTAAAAATAATCAATATCAGTTTAAGTGTACGCTTTATCTATGCTCTCGCAACCAGACTCCATTGACAAAAACTGTAATTTTGCCTCGCATAATACGGGAGTTGCTGGTCTACCGCTGCCTCGATCAGTTAGTTACCTCCACCAAGGACGAAGGCCTAGGAAGGAGGTTCTGTTTTCACTGGCGTTGGTTTGTTTGTTTGTTGGTTTGTTGGTTTGTTTGTTGGTTTGTTTGTTGGTTTGTTGGTTTGTTTGTTGGTTTGTTGGTTTGTTTGTTGTTTTGTTTGTTGGTTTGTTTGTTGGTTTGTTGGTTGGTTTGTTGGTTTGCTGGTTTGTTTGTTGGTTTGTTGGTTTGTTTGTTGTTTTGTTTGTTGGTTTGTTTGTTGGTTTGTTGGTTGGTTTGTTGGTTTGCTGGTTTGTTTGTTGGTTTGTTTGTTGGTTTGTTTGTTGGTTTGTTGGTTTGTTTGTTGGTTTGTTTGTTGGTTTGTTGGTTTGTTTGTTGGTTTTTTTGGTTTGTTTGTTGGTTTGTTGGTTGGTTTGCTGGTTTGTTTGTTGGTTTGTTGGTTGGTTTGTTGGTTTGTTGGTTTGTTTGTTGGTTTGTTTGTTTGTTGGTTTGTTGGTTTGTTTGTTGGTTTGTTGGTTTGTTTGTTGTTTTGTTTGTTGGTTTGTTTGTTGGTTTGTTGGTTGGTTTGTTGGT
>CAKALU010009752.1:393-17544 GCA_916700995.1 Hozukius guyotensis | reverse complement strand
GTGTGTGTGTGTGTGTGTGTGTGTGTGTGTGTGTGTGTGTGTGCAGGCGGCCCAGGTGGTGCTCATCGCCCTGTTTGAGCTGAACACGCCGGAGTTCACCATGCTGCTGGGCGCTCTGCCCAAGACCTTCCAGGACGGGACCACCAAGCTGCTGCACAACCACCTGAGGAATGCCAGCGCCAACAGCGGCATCACCATGGTAACGCACACATACACACACACACACACACACACCTCTCATTTCCAGATGTTTTTGGCGGTGTGTGTCTAAAGCCAGTTGCGTGTGTGTGTTTTTTGTGTTGATTTGCAGACGTCTCCCAGTAACTCGGCAGGTCGGACGCCACCGCGGCAACCGAGCAGCCGCAGCAGCCCGCTGACCTCCCCCACCAACTGCTCCCATGGGGGGCTCTCTCCCAGGTACGCCACCCTCACCTGACCTCTACCTGTTCATTTAAAGACATCACAGTCTGATTTCCTGCATCAGAAGTATCATTTCTACCTGTTCTGTATTGATATCAGAGATCTTAACCGAGATACCAGCTGATTTATACGTCATTCTGTTACAATATGTTTATAAGAATATATCAGATATATCACAATCTGAAGTCTGAGTCACAAAGTAAAGAAGTGATCAAATTGAACTTAATATTTCACTCATTTTGCAAAACAATTTAAGAATTTGAAGAGATATTTTTTAATGAATTAATCAATTAATTATTATGTGCACAGAAGAAAGTTTAATTTGTTGTATTCTTGTTCTTGAACAAACTGATCAATATATGTTTTTATTTTTCTTATTAATTTAATTAATTTAGCACTTTAATCTCCGAAAATATCTGAGTTTTTTTCACTTAAAATCGTGAGCTTTTTCTCAAAAATTTGGTTCTTAAATCTAAGAAAATATACAATTTGTTTTCTCTTAAATTTGTCATTTTTTTCTCGAAATTTCCCATTTTAATCTCTGAGGATATCTATTTTTTTCACGTAAATATACCACGTTAATCTCAGAGAATATTTACGTTTTTTCTCGTAAATTTGTCAGTTGTTTTTCTCAATATTTACAATGTTAATCTCAGAGAATATCCAAGTTTATTTCTATGAATTCAGTTTTTATTTCAGTTGATTCAGGATCATCTTCAGTCCCAGTTAAACCATTTAAGAGGACGTTTTTAGTTTTTAGTGGGAAATAATCTGTCTGCCTTCCCATCAATAACAAACAAAAGCAACAAAGAGATAAAAGCCTATTATTCTCTATCTTTAGAAACTCATGACACATTTCAACTCGAGCATGTGACACGTTAAATGATGATGAAGAGTTTAGCAGCATGATGCTGGAGCCACTTCTCCAGCCGGCCGCACTAACACTGACTGAGAACAGTGCTTCTCTTGATTTCCTATCTTCTCTCTGGGCTGCTCTTCCTCCTCCTCCTCCTCTCCCTCTCCTCCTGCTCCTCCTCCTCCTCCTCCTCCTCTTCCTCCCCGGCTGGTTGCAGTCGGCTGTGGGGTTGGAGCGCAGACGGGCTCTCCAAGTTCCCTCCTCCACCCTTCCCCTCCCCTCTTCCTTCACCCGCCGCCCACTCCTCCTCCCTCAAGGCAGTGAGGCGAGCATACTCACCCAGGTAACCCCACCCCCTCTTCCCCCTCCTCCTCCTCCTCCTCCTCCTCTTCCTCCTCCTCCCTGTTACGGGGTTTCACAGTGACCGAAGTGATTGTCACATTTATCTACGACGGCGTATTAGATAAATAAATACCGAGCCGGGAGAACGGCGTAATATTCAGCGAAAAAAATCTGAATTTCCGAGATTAAAGTCGTGAATTTACGAGAAAAAACTTGGATATTCTCTGAGATTATAAAGTCATACATTTCTGAGAAAATTATTTTATTTTTTTGATTTATTTCTCGGAAATTTGTGAGTTTGTTTTTTCTAGTAAATTTACCACTTATATCTCAGAGAATATCCGAGTTTTTTGTGGTAAATCTCAGAGAATATGCAATTTTTTTTCATGTAAATTTGTGAGTTATTTTCTTGTACATTTACCACTTTAATCTCACAGAATATTTGATTTTTTTTCACGTAAATTTGTCAGTTTTTTTCTCGTAAATTTATCACTTTAAGCTCAGAAAACATTTTATATTTTTATTTTTTTAATATTTTTTTTCACCTACATTTTTTAGTTTTTCCTTGGAATTTACCACTTTAGTCTCAGAGAATATCTGAGTTCCTTGTCGTAAATCTCATAGAATAATATTTTTTTTCACCTACGTTTTTTTATTTTTTTTCTCGTAAATTTTTTCACTTTAATCTCAGAGAATATCGAAGTTTTTTTCTTGTTAATTTGTGATTTTAATCTCAGAGAATATCAACGTTTTTTCATGTAAAGTTTTTTTCTTGTATTTTTCCCTTTTTTAATCTTGGAAACTCTAAAGCCTTTTCTCTGTTATTATTATATTTTTAAACCTACAATGTCTCTAATACGCCGTCGTATTTATCCTTGTAACAATCGATAAAATATATTTTTAAATATACTTGTGCACAAAATCAACTCTTTTCAAATATAGAATAATAATGTAAAAAGGTTCAAGTTAAGCTCCAAAAGGGGCTAAACGAGTCGGAGAGAGAGACATCTCTGTTGTCCTGTGAAACCTCTGAAACTCTCCAACTGTCTCATCTGTCCTCACTTCTGCAGCACTTTGTGTCTCCATCTGCTCAACTTGTCCGTTCGTTTGGTTTAACGTTGCTTTGTTGTCGTCGGCGTCTCTGTGCTCGACTCACCTGTGCGTCTCCACCTGCGTCAGTTTGTCAACATGCACGGTTGCACGTGTACTGATGCATTGTGGTAAACAGAAACCGTGGACTCAAAGTGTGACTCTGCTGTGCTGTCTGTTTCCTGGTCATGGACAAAATGGGTTTCAGACCCACTTCTGCTTTGTTCTGCAAAGTGTCAAATATAAAGTTACAGTTAAAGTCTGCAAGGACTCAGTTTGGTCCATGTCTAGGAAAGTTCCTCAATCATTACTATGACGTACTATCATGTCAGTTTGTGGGTTTTTTCTTTCAAATTTACATCTTTAATCTCCAAGAATATCCCAGGGTTTCCTTATTTAAATCTCTTTTAGTATTCTAGTTCTTTTCTTGTTAATTTGTGACTTTAATCTCAGAGAATATCCAAGTTTTTTTCACGTAAATTTGTGTGTTTTCTCATCAATTTATCATTTTAATCTCAGAGATTATCTGAGTTTTATTGTCGTAAATCTCATAGGATATTATATATTTTTTTTCCTGTACTTCCACAAATGAGAAGCGATTGTTGGGGGATCATGTTGGAGTTGAGTTTCCCCCCTGATGATGAAAGCAGCTCTAACTCTCACGGGATGGTCTTCTTCCTCCCTCGCTGCAGCATGCTGGAGTACGACAGTGAGAACCTGAACTCAGAGGAGATCTACAGCTCTCTCCGCGGCGTCACCGAGGCCATCCAGAACTTCAGCTTCCGCAGCCAAGAAGACCTGATGGAGCCGCTGAGGCGAGACGGCAAGAGGGACGGCACGGTGAGGAGAAAGACGTCTAGTTTAGGAACAGTTTCATACTGTGAGTCTTTCTGAGGTAAGTCGGGTAATCTCGGTGTTGTGATGATGTCGTTCTTCAGAGCGGCGTCGGGGCGTCCTCAGACTCTGACGTGGTGGGAGGAGGACGCATGGCCCTGGACAACAAGACGTCGCTGCTGAACACGCCTTCGCCGCGTTCCTTCGCCGGGCCTCGCTTCAGAGACTACAACCCGTACAACTACACGGACGGCATCAGCACCCTGGACAAAGCCGCCTTGAAGGAGGCGCTGTACGAGGACGCCGTGGAGCAGCTGAGAGACGGTGAGAACCTCTTCGGGTCACGAAGTTATTCATCTTTCTGTTGGTGTTTAGTTTGTCAGGTTGTGTCTTTAAACACAAATGTTGTGTTTGCAGGCAGCAGACAAGAATGTGTGGAAAACAAGATGATGAACCCCAAAAGCTTCCCCGGTAACGACATGTTGCATCACTGAGTCTGTGAAAAACAAACTTCTGTTGAGGAGCGTTTGAATACCAACACGTCCACACAGCAAACTGACGACCGACAGTTCACAGATTTGCAAGATTATAAAATTGTAAATTCATGAGAAAAAACAGATTTGCAAAATTATAAAGTCGTAAATTTATGAGATTTTTTTTTGCAAGATTATAAAGTCATTAATTTATGAGAAAAAAAAAAATTTGCAAAATTATAAAGTTGTAAATGTATGAGAAAAAAAAATTGCAAAATTATAAAGTTGTAAATTTATGAGAAAAACAAATTTGCAAAATTATAAAGTTGTAAATTTATGAGAGAAAAAAAATTTGCAAAATTATAAAGTCGTATATTTATGAGAAAAAAATCTAATTTGCGTTTGAATACCAAAACGTCCACACACAACTTAATTGCTACGTGTGTTTATCTTTTAGTTGATTTAAATCTTAGCTTCAGACCTCAGACATACATTTATTAGAAAAAAAATCAAATTTGCAAAATTATGAAGTCACAAATTTTGAGAAAATACTCGGATATTCTCTGAGATTAAAGTGCAACATTTACGGGAATAACCCCACAAATTTACATGAAAAAAATATATATAATACTCATCAATAAAACTCAGATATTGTCTGAGATTAAAATGGTACATTTATGAAAATAAACTGACAAATTTACAACCAAAAAAAACGTGAATATTCTCTGAGATTAAAGTGATACATTTTATGAGAAAACACTCAGAAAATTTACAAGAAAAACACGTTGCCGTGGGCGACGTTACCACGGTTTTGCACACCTATATTTTCCGAGTTTTGTGACTTTATAATCATGCAAATTTAGTGAATTTTTCCTTATACATTTGTCCACTCTAATCTCACACTGACTTCATAACTGGTCTTAAATTCTGCCCAAAGTAACACAGCGTTTATCTAACATCTGCCGTACGACTGGTTCTGCAGCAGGCCCCGTCGAGCAGCTGCAGCTGGTGGGGGAGCTGCTGAAGGAGCTGTCCCAGGGCCAGGCTGGGGAGCGGGGCCCTGAGGAGCGGCGGGGGACCCTGCTGGAGATGCTGAAAGTGGCCCGAGAGGACAGCCTGGTGGTGTGGGAGGAACACTTCAAGACCATGCTGCTGCTGCTGCTCGAGACGCTGGGAGACAAAGACGTGAGGCCCCGCAATCCGTCTTCCGTCTCCTCTGTAAACTGCAAGCTTCTCTTGTAAGTCGTCTTGAACATGTGACTTGGTCTCTCTCTCTCAGCACACGATCCGGGCGCTGGCCCTGCGGGTCCTGAAGGAGATCCTGAGGAACCAGCCGGCCCGCTTCAAGAACTACGCCGAGCTCACCATCATGAAGACGCTGGAGGCTCATAAAGACTCGCACAAGGAGGTGAGGAGGCGCTTTTTAAGGGCAGTATAGTAGTAGTACTTTTACAAGTTAGTTTCTTTTTTTCTCGTAATATTACGACTTTTTTTCTCGTAAAGTTATGACTTTATTCTGGTAAAGTTATGACTTTATTCTGGTAAAGTTATGACTTTATTCTCGTAATATTACGACTTTATTCTGGTAAAGTTATGACTTTATTCTCGTAAAGTTATGACTTTATTCTGGTAAAGTTATGACTTTATTCTGGTAAAGTTATGACTTTATTCTCGTAAAGTTATGACTTTATTCTGGTAAAGTTATGACTTTATTCTCGTAATATTACGACTTTATTCTGGTAAAGTTATGACTTTATTCTCGTAAAGTTATGACTTTATTCTCGTAAAGTTATGACTTTATTCTTGTAAAGTTATGACTTTATTCTCGTAATATTACGACTTTATTCTGGTAAAGTTATGACTTTATTCTCGTAAAGTTATGACTTTATTCTCGTAAAGTTATGACTTTATTCTCGTAAAGTTATGACTTTATTCTCGTAATATTACGACTTTTTTTCTCTTACAGTTCTGACTTTATTCTCGTAATATTACGACTTTATTCTCGTAATATTCTGACTTTATTCTCAAAATCTCCGATTCTTTTCCCTCAATGTGGCCCCTACCTCACTGCTAATGTTTTGCGGCTCCAGACAGATTTGGCTCTTTTGATAGTAAAGGTTGCCGAACCCTGCCCTACATCATGCTCTCTCTCCTCTGCAGGTGGTGCGTGCGGCGGAGGAGGCGGCCTCCACGCTGGCGGCCTCCATCCACCCGGAGCAGTGCATCAAGGTCCTCTGTCCCATCGTGCAGACGGCCGACTACCCCATCAACCTGGCCGCCATCAAGATGCAGACGAGGGCCATCGAACGCATCACCAAGGAGCCGCTGCACCAGCTGCTGTCTGACATCATACCTGGACTCCTGCAGGTGAGACACCGTCGGTGGGACATGTGTTGTAAGTCTCAGGAGTCCAGAGAGTCCTCCAGTGTTTCACTCAGTGAAATCTTCTGCTGTCGCAGGGCTATGACAACACGGAGAGCAGCGTGAGGAAGGCCAGCGTCTTCTGCCTGGTGGCCATCTACTCTGTGATCGGAGAGGAGCTGAAGCCTTACCTGGCTCAGCTGACCGGCAGCAAGGTACACCTATTTCCTGTCTTTCAGCCCTCATTTATTTCATCAGCAGAGGTTCAACATCCAGCTGCAGACGGAGCAAACATCTGGCCAAACATTCCCAACGTTTGGCCGCTGCTTCTCACCAGCTGTGACATCTAAGGATCGTTGGTAGGTGAAATTGACGAGAATAAAAACTCACAAATTTGCAAGATCATAAAGTCGTAAATTTTATAAAGTCGTAAATGTTGTGAGATTATTCTCATAAATGTTTGTCTTTATAATCTTGCAAATTTATCAGTTTATTCTCTTAAATTTGCGACTTTAATCTCAGAGTTTTTTTCTCCGGCTCTGTAATGATCATTTTTGACCTACAGTAGCTCTAATACGCCGTCGTTGATGGAGCTCAGCTATACTGAAATGTGTTATCAAGTGGTTCAGTCGGTGTTTTCATGGCTCTGGCCTCAAGAGGCAGTAACGAGCTCAGTAACGAGCTCTGTAACGAGCAACGAGCTCAGTAACGAGCTCAGTAACGAGCTCCGTAACGAGCAACGAGCTCAGTAACGAGCTCAGTAACGAGCTCAGTAACGAGCTCAGTAACGAGCTCAGTAACAAGCTCAGTGACGAGCTCAGTATTGAGCAACGAGCTCAGTAACGAGCTCCGTAACGAGCTCAGTAACGAGCAACAAGCTCAGTAACAAGCTCAGTAACAAGCTCAGTAACGAGCTCAGTAACGAGCAACAAGCTCAGTAACAAGCTCAGTAACGAGCTCAGTAACGAGCAACAAGCTCAGTAACAAGCTCAGTAACAAGCTCAGTAACGAGCTCAGTAACGAGCAACAAGCTCAGTAACAAGCTCAGTAACGAGCTCAGTAATGAGCAACGAGCTCAGTAACGAGCTCCGTAACGAGCTCAGTAACGAGCAACGAGCTCAGTAACAAGCTCAGTAACGAGCAACGAGCTCAGTAACGAGCTCAGTAACGAGCTCCGTAACGAGCTCAGTAACGAGCAACGAGCTCCGTAACAAGCTCAGTAACAAGCTCAGTAACGAGCAACAAGCTCAGTAACGAGCTCCGTAACGAGCTCCGTAACGAGTAACGAGCTCCGTAACGAGCTCCGTAACGAGCTCCGTAACGAGCTCCGTAACGAGTAACGAGCTCCGTAACGAGTAACGAGCTCCGTAACGAGCTCCGTAACGAGTAACGAGCTCCGTAACGAGCTCCGTAACGAGTAACGAGCTCCGTAACGAGCTCCGTAACGAGCTCCGTAACGAGCTCAGTAATGAGTCTGATGAGCCGCCCGTCCTCCGTTAAAGTGCCGAGGAGTTCTGGAAGCTGACCCGGCCAATAATGTGGTGTAAAGGTTGTTTCCTCTGACTCTAATAGAAGTTCACAGCGAGAGCATCATCTCCAGTACAATAGGAACACATGAATGTTCTCTTGGTAGTGCATCCAGTTAAATGACACATTACATCACCGGCGGAGGGAGACGGAGCGGTGAGTGTTTCAGAGAGAGAGTCTCGGAGGTGGAGTCCTCTAACTCTGCTGCTGTTTCCCTCCTACAGATGAAGCTGCTCAACCTGTACATCAAGAGAGCCCAGACCTCCACCAGCAACAGCAGCAGCTCCTCCGACATCTCCTCCTACTAACACCTTTCATTCCATCGGGCCGATCCAACCGGCAGCATCTTCTTCTCCTTCCCATTTCATTCCTTCGGCTGCTGACGGTCTTGAGGAGCTCCAGATTCTTCTTCACCATCTTCTTGAAAGCTTGAAGGTGATCCTGGCAGCTAAGACGTTTCAGAACCAGGACCTCCACCTGAACCGCCATCTCCTTCTTCCTACCGCTAGAGTCACGAGCCTTAAAACTTGTATCTTCCGTCGGCGGAGCCGAGCCGACCGTAGAAAGCGCCTCTCCTCCTCGGTGATCCTGACGTATCTTTAAACTTCTAAGAGGTGTAACTTCCCTCCTCTCAGTGCCGGAGCAATCATCAGTATTTTTAGTCCTTTTTTAGTAATCCACTTCTTTGAACTGTTTTGCTTTGACACATCAAACCTTATTGTATATTGAATGTAAAGAGCTTTGAATGGATCTCACCTGTGTTCCTCCTTCCTGAACCACTGCCTCGTTGTACCTGGTGGATCGATCTGAACAGAGAACGTGTTAAACAAAGTGGCACTATAGTCTTTAAAAGGCTGGATTCAAGGGTCCAACTGAAGAAACAGAACCAACCTTTGACACCTTTAATGAGAGCTGCCGTTGCACTCGTTAATTTATTAGTGATAGCTCTCAGAAAACTGTGAATTCCTGAAGTTCCTGTTAGTTTCCATTGAGTGATCATTTGGCTGGCCAATGATTTGAAGCACTACAGTGATTTAAAGTTGTATTATTTGGGACCCAACGACCAGCAGAAGATAGAAGTTTTCAGGTGTGAAGAAAAGAAGTGTGACACTTATCAGTTCATTTACCTTTTAAAACTCTATATGGACCATAGATACGATACGCCTCCGATCTCACGCATGTTCCCAACAGCTAAATGATGAATCATTTAAATAATTATAACTTACATAATTAAGAGTCTTAACGTAGAGTAGGAGGTTTTACACAATTCAATTTATGAGGAAAAAAAAGCAAATTTGCGAGATTATAAAGTCGTAAATTTATGAGAAAAAAAATAATTTGTAAGATTATAAATTAATAATTTATGAGAAAAAAACAGTTTATTTAGCAACTGTTAATTTCACTGGCAGATTAATCAGCATAAACAACAATAAAGAAGCTTAGTTATTAAATAAGTTATCTTTGTAAATGTAGTAAAAAGAAGAAAAGTAGTTGGCAATTTATTTATTTAATTAATTAATTAATTATTAAATTTATTTGATGATTTAAATGGAAATTAAACTGATAAGTGTCGCATGGACCTCCTTTGTCTTCTATATATATATATATATATTTAAACTATACAGTGGATTTCTTTGTGAAGCTAAAGGTCCAGTTGTGTTTAAACTGGGAGTTTATTGGTTTGGTGATTTTATCAAGTCAACACTACTGCGATTTGTTGAGTTTCATTCCAAATTACTGTAATTAATGTTATATATTACACTTAAAAAGTCATCTAAAGGTCAAAATCAAGGTCTCAAATCTAGTGTTTACAACGTATTTCTGTTTTAACTCGTTCCTAAATTGAATGTAAGTCACTTCGACCGTTAAAAATGTGAAATATTTGACCTGAATCTGACAGAGAGACAATCTGAATGATCGGATGCTACTAAAAGCGAGCGCCGATGCTAACCGACGAATCGTAAAACGTGCCAGCGTCGACGGATAAAGAAAGGAGTGTTTGATCGTTGGACATTAGCAATAAAACTCTTGAGAAATCCAGCGTGGATTTCCACGTCGAAGCACTGTAAATTACGCTCTCGCTGGTCAATGTACAGAAGTGTCATTTGTTTTTTTAAAGTGCACCTATAATGAAACGTTACTGCTGCTTATTATAACACTAACTAACGCGCCTAATAACTCCAGAGTGTGTGTGTGTGCTGTATCAGTTACCATACTGAAAAACACTGAAACACTCCTCTGACTGGTTGAACTCTCCTGGAGCTAAACTCCACCCGTCTGGCACACAAGGGGAGTTCAAACAAACGCTACAGAGGAGGATTAACTTGTGTTTTAATGGAATAGTTCGGGGGATACGCTACGAGAAGAGAAGATTAATACCACTCTCATGCCTGTAAAGAAGGAGCTGCTGCATACGGAATCGGATTAATCACTAAGTTGTTAGAAATTTGCACATTACGAGGCATCACAGGTCCTCCGTACTTCTACTTCTGTAGTTATTTTAACCCAAACGTTGACTTATTTGTCTCGTAACTTCCGTACTTAAATAACGCCACTTCCGTAGTTATTTTAACCCAAACGTTGACTTATTTGTCTCGTAACTTCCGTACTTAACTAACACCACTTCTGTAGTTATTTTAACCCAAACGTTGACTTATTTGTCTCGTAACTTCCGTACTTAAATAACGCCACTTCCGTAGTTATTTTAACCCAAACGTTGACTTATTTGTCTCGTAACTTCCGTACTTAAGTAACGCCACTTCCGTAGTTATTTTAACCAAAACGTTGACTTATTTGTCTCGTAACTTCCGTAAATTTATGAGAAAAAAAATCGAATTTGTGCAATTATAAAGTTGTAAATTTATGGGAAAAAAACTAAAATTTGCAAAATTATAAAGTCGGGAATTTATGAGAAAAAAAAAATCGAATTTTGAGATTATATAGTCAAACATTTATGGAAAAAAAACACAAATGTGCAAAATTATAAAATTGTAAATTCATGTGGAAAAACCACAAATTAGCAAATTTATAAAGTCGTAAATTTACAAATTAATTTTCTGTCGAACAACTAATCCACTTTGCTTGCTGGGAAAGTTTTTATATTGAAACTGAATAAAGAAAATCTACTGAAAACACTTCACAGTTAAAGTGTTAGAATAAAGACAAACCAGGCTAGCAGACACGAGAGTGGCATCAATCAGCGAGGAAGCGACTAAACGTAGTTCCCGTCTTTGATGCGACGTGTTGAACCCAGAAAGTGAAGGATGCTGTTACTGAAGGCCTTATTTTATCTCAATACTCGGACTGTTAAATGTACTGTACCAGTGCCCGTCGTCACTTCTCTCAGCGTGGGAGGAAACGACGACTCGATGAGCTTTTAACCGGACTGAATGTTGAAGTCCTCTACTACTACGGCATGTCCACGTCCAGTGATCCGAGTGTTTAGGCGACTCCGAGTCACTTCCCTTTACTCTTTTCTAGTGTGATTTATAAATAAAACTTCTAAACTACGACCGCATGCGTTCAAAACAGGAATCTGTGTCGCTGTCGAATGTCGTCAGTTTCACTAAAAGCAACTCCAGATTTAAAAACATGCTTTATAATAACCATACTTATAAAGTGTTAATTAAACTTGTTAACAAACAACGAGTAATTAATGTTTACTAATTATTAGTATGTTATTTTAACAGTTTATTGTTGCACACATTATAACATTTTATATACTATATATATATATATACATATATATTTATATGTATATATATATATATAAAAGTATCTGTTATTGATTAATATATTATTTGTAAACTTTAAAGAAATTGTTTGTAAAACATCTATAAACATTACATAGAGTTAACAATTTGTTAATGGTTGATTATTGTTTTGTTAACAATCTATAAACATTATTTGGATGACTATAATAAAGTTGTAAGTGATGATTATAACACATTGTTAAATGGTTAATAAATACTTTGTAAAGCATCTATAAACATTATTTAGATAGATAGTTAATACTTTGTTAATAGTTAATAATTGGTTTCTGGTCCATCTATCTATATAATGTTTGTAGATGTTTTAATAACAATTTGTTAAAGGTTTACACATCATTTAGTAATCACTAACAAATACTTAATATAGTATATAAAATGTTATAATGTGTGCAACAATAAACTTATTTAAATTAAATTATTTCTTATTACACAAATTAATGATAAAATTAAACATTTAACAATGTGTTATAATCATCAGTTGTAACTTTATTATAGTCATCCAAATAATGTTTATAGATTGTTAACAAACCAATAATAAACCATTAACAAATTGTTAAAAATATCTATATAATATTTATAGATGTTTTACTATTTCTTTAAAGTTTAGAAATAATAACCATTAACAAATACTTGTGTATAAAGTATATAAAACGTTATATGTGCAACAATAAACTGTTAAAATACCTTTACTAATAATGAGTATTATTATTGTTAACAGTAACATAACTAAGTTTAATTGATCATTTCTGAGTGATGGTTATTATAAAGTGTGACGTTTGATTTCCTGAATGTGTGCCTTTATTTAAGGGTTTCTGTCGGCACTAACCGGACCACTAACCGGATCACTAACCGGACCACTAACCGGACCACTAACGCGACCACACGCTGCTTCTTCCGGTGGACGTATCGACGAGACGCGGCGCTGTAAATAAGCGATGTTTTCCGTTGCCCACTCACGATGCATGGCTCCCGTTTGTTCTTTAGTTGACTAGTTTGATTTCATGCTACACCATATTTATGTTTTATTTCCCCGTGTATGACTGTATATATTTACATGTTTGGTTCTCTCTCACCTGTGATAGAAATAAACTATCAGACTTCTATTCTCTTGTTTTCTGTCATTCTTTAAACATAATTTTATGCTTTTTTTGTCTTTAATTTAATTTATATTTTTCTATGGTGGACTTTCAGTCAATTACAACTTTATTCATTTTAGTTTTAATACATATTACTAATGTTTTTGTGTAATATTTACTTCCGTTCTGATGCGTTTGTATCACTAATTAGTTTGTGTAATATAAAATAATTAGTTTATAAATTATATATTGTATCATAGCTGATAAGAGACGATAACAATTACTTTCTGATTACATTAATAAACTATTTATTATCAGTTTATTGTTGCACACTTAACATTTTATATACTATATTAAGTATTTGTTAATAATTACCAAATATTTGTGTAAACATTTAAGAAAACATTTGTCTATAAACATTACATAACCATTTACAAAGTATTAACTACCTATCCAAATAATGTTTGTATACTATACATATATATATATATATAATAAATTAAATAAAGAATACAAAATAAATAAAGAATATGGATGTGTATTAATTATTTATACATATATATATATATAATATATATATATATATATAATAAATTAAATAAAGAGAAAAAAATAAATAAAGTAAATTAAGAATTTAAAATAAAAAATAAATAAAGAATATGGATGTGTATTAATTATTTATACACATATATATATATATATATATATATATAAAATGTTATAATGTGTGCAATAGTTTATTTTTGGAATAACAGAAATTATAGCATTACTAATAATTAGTAAACATTTTTAATTTTAATTAGTAAAATAAGTATTAACTAAAACAACATAAAATAACTATTAACTAAGTTTAATTAACTATTAATTAATTTATTAATTTATAAATGATGGTTATTATATACATATATATATATATTTATATATATTTATATAAAATTGTTAAAGATTAAACCGGTGGTAAAAAAAAGAAAAGCAGTGTTTCTATTTAAATGATTAAATTAAATTTAATTAAATAAATAAAACCTCTCAGGGTTATCTGGTGAACCTCTGGAGGGGCCCGACCCTTATTTTGGGAACCACTGAACTACACTAAACTGTGTATAAAGCAGATAAATCTAACTAACTGTTTTAACATTGATGCATCCTAATAATCTTAAAAACAGGGGGTATTTTACTGCAGAATGACTACTTTTACTTTAACTACTAAGTTTACATTGTTGTACTTTTAATGAAGTAGATCTAAGTACTTCTTCCACTGCTGTATGTTGTGGAGCTTCTGATGCAGAACTACATTTCCCAGGTGTACTTGCAGGAGCAAACACAGGTGTTCTCTATCTGCTGTGATCATGAACACTCCAGTCCCTTTTAGACCAGGTGAAGGTTTACTGACTAAATCCTCGGCTTCATCATTAAATACTATCTCAACTGGGCTGGAAGGTAATTCATTATGTTTTTATCTCAAATATGCATTTAGATAATTCATATGTTGCATGTCAAAAGCGGCATTTCATGGTGTTAAAAGTGAGAAATGAGAGTGAAGTGGAGAATCAGAACCAGAAGCAGGATGGGAACCACCACCAGATGGTGCAGTTGATTCTCTTTCTCTGCTGCTGCTGCTGCTTTATTTCACCTACGCACAATTATTGATGAATTATTAAACTAAATATGTCCCTTATTTGTTTTATTATAGGTTGTGAATATTTCATCTTGTTTTGTTGCTGTGGTCTGGTGTGTTTCTGTCACAGGACGAGGACTGCCTGGACTCAGAACCGTCTGCTGGCAGGTACACGTTATCAGAAACTATATATAATATTAATATTAATATTTGATCCACTGAGTTAAAATTAATCAGAATATTACATATAAAACTACATCTCTGCTTATTTTAATTGAACATCTATAGAAATAAACATTATATTTTTTGCTTAATTTATACACTCAGTTGTCAGTTTATTAGGTACACCTAGCTATAATAATAATAATAATAATAATAATTAATCCTCCTTCATGACGCTAATAATGTTCAGTTTGTGTTGATTCAACTGTCGCTGTGGAGGATGTAGTCCGTTATTTCTACCATCTTTAATATAAATGAGGTACAATACAACGATGAGAGAATACTCAGGTTGTTGTACTTTATTTTTATTTATTTTATATTTATTTATTTATTTGTATTAGTCAGATGAGATTTAGTTTACTTTATTTTTTTATTTAATTTATATTTATTTATTAATTTTTATTAGTCAGATGAGATTTAGTTTACATTATTGTTTTATTTCATTTATATTTATTTATTTGTATTAGTCAGATGAGACTTAGTTTACTTTATCTTTTTATTTTATTTTTTATTTCAAATTTAATTATTTATTTATTTTTAATAGTCAGATAAGAGTTAATTTACTTTTTTATTTATTACACTTGATGCCTTGATTTACATATTCGAAAAGGAGAGAAGTACAAATTTATTTAATCCCCCCATGTCCATAAGTCATTCATTAATAATTATTGAGCCATTCATATACTCTAATTACATTTTCTCAAATTTGTCTTACTATAATTATTACCTTTTATCTCTGTCGTACAAAAACATAAATTAATTACTGTTATAATTATCCTTATCAAACTATGAATTTGTTATCAATCCAGAATACCAATTCATTACTTACAATATAACTTAATCAAAATACCAATTCATTACTTACATATATTATATATATATATATATAATATTTTAGTTGTCAGATGAGACTTAGTTTACTTTAATTTTGTATTATTTTTTATTTTATTTTATTATTGGTGCACAAAACAACAGTGTAACACTTGGTGGTAAAACAATGAAAAAACTAAACAGGAGAAATACACAAAAAAAAGAAAACAAGTGAACAGAGTTTGACATGATACAAGGATGAAATAATACTCATAATAGATCTAGTAATGTTAAATAAATAAAAAATAAAAAAGATAATCACATTAAAACGTGAAAATCTGAATCCAAAAAGTACTGTTGAATAAATGTAGTGCAGTAAAAAGTACATTTCCATCAGTAATGTGGTGATAAAGACGTATAAAGTACAGTAAAATACTGTAAATATTGAACCCAGTCGTGCCTGAGACTGAAATTTGGACACAAATGTGAAGAACTAGTGTAAATGGGTCAAAGCACCTGTCTGAGAGGTGAGTTTTTCTTATGAACTAGTTAACTGACGGGCTCCTATCGGTGATGACCGAGGTGTGGCCACACCGTTTGGTTTATCTAGATCTTTAAACGATGTTTAAACTCGTCCCGTGGATCGCTGGCTCCTAATGAGGCGTTTCATTGGTCGATCAGAGCCGCGGCGTCGGATGAGTCCTTGAAAAGGTTTCGTCTCTCAGCGGTGGCCGTGTGGCCTGTTTCATCAGTATGCACACGCTGTTGAAATTAATTTCATTAAAGCACCCCCCCCACTCGCCACCCTCGCCACCGCCACCTCCACCCGTGCAGCTCCTCCTGTTTAACGGCCCTCATAGCGCATGATTAGCGCGCATTTCCCCAACCTGGCTGCGAGTGGCGGCTAGGTCGGGAGGTCGCGCAAATGAAAGAGAACAACTTCATTGTGAGATGACTGGCCCATAAATCATTGCCCGTTTTCTATAAATCACGGCAGATGGCAGGGAGCGGAGCCGGGGCTCATGGGAGCTCGCTGCGGCCCCTGTGCATGATGGGAAGGGCCGGGCTTTAGCGGCGGCGGGAGGCTGGCAGAAGCGCGGGGTCAGTTCCAGTTTGCGGAAGACGTGAGGTACGGTGGAGGCGATGGCCGATGCACTCCCCCCCCCCCCGATCCCTGCAGCTCTCACCTGATGAGATTCAGACCGCGGCGGTCCACGTGCTGCTGCACCTCCTCGCCACGCTGCTCGCCGTTTAACAGGTCTAATGTGCCTGCTTAATATGGAGACGACTTCATCCCCCCGTCGTCCCCGAGCTGTCAGGTTGACACTAAATGTCCGCCCAGGAGGGGAGACGAGCCGGGCCCGCTCACACCTTCATTATTCATCAGGATTATTTCACCCGCAGCCTGCTCGCCGCTAAACCCTCGCCGCTAAACCCTCGCCGCTCCACAGAAACTTCTGCTACTTTCACTCTGACGTGAGCAGCAACTATTAGAATAAAGCACATTTAGTCCAGTAGCAGAGATGTGTGTTTTAAACCTCAACGTTGAAGCTCTGGATGAAAAGAAAACTACTCATTTTACATTGTTTAAGTTGTTGGTTAAATTCTGCATTTCCTGAGAGGACAGAGGACAGAGGACAGAGGACAGAGGACAGAGGAATTATTGGGTTTTTGTTTGGCAGACATGGCAACGGTCAATTTATCAAATGCAGAACATAACTGAGTGTCCGTGACATGAAATAAAAACATAGAAAGA
>CAKALU010009736.1:0-15776 GCA_916700995.1 Hozukius guyotensis | reverse complement strand
AGCAGCTTCAGAAAACAGTGAGAGCTGCCTGCATCTTTGAGTGTGTGTTTCTGAAACTGAAAGAGAGCAAGAGTGTGGGTCTTTAAGTGTGTGTGTGTTTTGGCCTTTTTACAGACTACAGTATGTGTGTGTGTCTGACTGTGATCTGACATTTACCTTCCCGTCATACTAAAGGTTCCACCACAGATCTTAAAGTCAGATGACTCATCTCACACTCGCTACTCTGAGGTGTTTAGTATTACCTCCTATTGAGACATCACATTTTACATTATCCACTTATTATGGACCACAATTTCTCTAATTATTGGATTTATATAAACAATTTAAAGCATCATGCCAGTGCATTTTTAAATTGTCTCGAGGTTAAAATTGGCACCTTGCATTTATTTATGTACAGCAGAAATTTACACAACAATCAACAAAGACCGGACTTTCCCCCAGGAGACCGCTGTTTGTGTGCCGAGTGAAACACAGTAATTTCTAGAGCTGTCCCGAATAGCATTTGTTGGGCTTCAAAGCTTCGGTGAGAAATATTTTAAGGTATTTGAAGCTTAGCTTGGCGTGGTGTGACGTGGCGTGGCGTGGCGTGGCGTGGCGTGGCGTGGCGTGGCGTGGCGTGGCGTGGCCTGTCTCCATCTCCATCTCCCCCATTTCAGTGCCCGGAACAGTGACACTGCCGCACTTCTGTGTGAATATTAATAATAATTGGTTCGCTGACGAGGGTAAGTTTGCTGATGTATTTCTTCTAGATATAAAGAAGCTGCTTATGTATTGCCATGTATGAGTTGTTTTTTACTATTGTATTTTATTGTATTTTTATTGTATTTTTGTATATATTGTCTGTTTCATTTTGGTCTTAGTCAACTGAGATTTCTTTAGTCCATTACTCATTTTCTATGCTTTTTCATGCTGAATGACATATTTCTAAGAAACTTATGAGCACATCTCTGGTAAACACGAGATTTGAAGTTGTGCTCTCATGTGATTCTTTGTGGAGAAACTCAGTTTTACAGATCGGACGATTAAATCAACTAATCGATTAGTTGACGTCTGAGTGTTAGTCGGCTAAGAATGTCATCGGTCGAGGACAGCCCTAATAAAAAAATATTTTAAAAAAACAAACGTTATTATATTCGTCGAAATCTGACCTCGGCATTTAACCCATCCTTAGTAGCAGTGGGCTGCTGTAAAGTGCCAGAGGAGCAACTTGGGGTTCTCGCTCAAGGACACTTCGACATGCAGACAGTAGGAACCTGGGATCCAACCTTGCAGTTAAAGGACGACCCGCTCTACCCACTGAGCTACAGCCGCCCCCAAAATATACCTCGCCATCCTCAAGCGATTCAGGCTATGCCTTGTGTCAAGTAACTGTCATCCTTCTTTTGACATCCTGGCTGCACTGACGCTGACTGACTGACAGGTGACAGCAGGTTCATGACCACTGCACATCCGCTTTTGTCCATGAAGTAAGTGACATCGCGTTGCCAGGTTGCTTTTGTGTCGTGTAAATTTAGATGAACAATTCATTCTATGAAGAGGCCAACTGATCCATTAATGTTGTTTTCTATTACTACAGAGACACGGCCGGTATGGAGGTACACTCTGGCTCCAGGCTCATGGGAGACGCTCATTTAAAAATGATTATTATTATAAGTATTTTTCTCACCGACAGATCTGTTTTTCCATTAGTCAGAGTCGTGATTACTGTGAATGGATAATACATCATACTGCTGCAATCTAATTGCCCTCTTCATGTTTCGAGTCCTCTCCACAAATAACCCAGTGCCACCTCTCCGCTGCTGTAGACAATATTGCAGAGGGAGGAAGAGGAAATGATTTTAATAGTCTCAAAATGGAACCGTGCATCAGCTACCTCACTAGTTTGCTTAAAGTAAAATAAAATAAATAAATAAGAGTTTCAAACAGAATGGGAAAAATAACTTCAAAAGCTCTCACACAGCATCTAAACAAGCAACCTGTGGTGAGGAGAGCCTACCTTACCAAACAGGTTGAGTCATTTTATAAGACATGTGTTTCCCTTTTGAACATTTTATACATCTCACAATATCCTGTTAGTTTTTCTGAACATACGCTTATCCTTCCACGCTAATACCTCTGAAAATCATGGCTGGGAGAGAAGAGATGTACCTGTAATCGTATGGTGCAACATTTAACACTGAAGAGGGTGTGTGCATTTGAAATAGTTCATCTTTGATCAGCTGCTGATCAAACAGTGCAGGTGGTGTTGTGACATATTTTCCCTTGGATTCTCTCTTGATGAAATACAGTTACTTTAAGTGGTATGGTCACACGGTGAACTGAAATGTCACATGACAGACATAACTTCAAAACTTTTCTTTTAAGCTGAGCTAGAATTGCACAGCAGCAGCTACAGAAGATATATGACAAACGCCTCCTTCTCTCGTACAATGCACATTTACAAGGAGGTGTTACAACCACTCAGCAGCAAACGCACGACTCATATCATGTGAAACAGGCTTCTCTTTTTGTATATTTACAAAGTGAACACTGGTATAATGTGCATCCTGGTAGATAAGAGTACAACATAGCTGGGCTGTGGGTGTTCTTTTAGGTAGAACTTTGTATCTAAAACTCAAAATGTGTCCTCTTTGCCCATCAACAGAAAATAGCGTCTACTAACTCTTGAAACCACTGCTGCTACTTTGAGCCACTTCAAAACGGATACACGTTTTTGGAGAAATTACTTTTCCTTTCCATCTGGACTTTATTCCACTCTGGAGAGCATTAAAGGACCAATGTGAAACACATTTACTGTAATAAATCATAACATGACCGTGATATGTCATCAGAAATTATGGAAACATGGTGAATTGAAATACCGGCTTCTCCGACAGTGTAATGCTACAGTTGGTATGTTCTCCTACGAAATTTCCATTCCGGTCCAGAACATCTGTTTATGTTTTGGCCGGTGTGATCCCGTCCACTGCCCATTTCAGCCCCCCCTGTTGCCACATATGAACCAAATTGGCACACAAACACAGCCTTCTGCAGCCATGGAAGCAAGCAAACCAACTGGATCAACAGAGGTAACGTTAACGTTAGATTCTACCAGACCTGAAAAGCCTCGGCACATCTCTCTGTGATCCGTGTGCAGCTGGATTATCGAGGCAGCCAGTATTTGAGACACACAACCGGTGAAGTGATTCAGCTGCTGGCCAGAGGGTAACGCCGTCGTGTCAAGAAGGTAACCCTCAAATTCCGAAAAACGTGCGCTAACTGCTGTCAGTCACACCGGAGGAGCGGACAGGCCATGGCTCCAATGTTTTGAATTTGGACTGCTGTTCCCCATTTTAAAAACTAGCTGTCAGTACTACATATTGCTCCTTTAAAAAGGGACAGTGTGTAGGATTTGGTGGCATCTAGTGGTGTGGTTGCAGATTGCAACCAAGTGAGTACCCCTCCGCTCCCTTTCCAAGTATGCGGTGACATGAGCTGCCGAGTACAAAACCGTGGTAACGCTGTTCCCCTCACTCAGAGGTCAGAAGTCAGAAGTCAGACGGCAGCTGGCGGTGCCACGGTTTTGCACTCTGCGGCACGCATTACTGCAGTTTCACAAGCGTGTCGGAGAACTACGGTGGCCTTCAGGTAACGTAAAAACATGAAAGGCTCTCTCTAGAGTCAATGTTTGGTTTGTCCGTTCTGGGCTACTGTAGAAACATTGCGTAGCTATGAAGGACTCATTCTAAGCTAACGAAAACACAACGATTCTTAGTGTCAGGTGATTATACACAAATGAAAACAAGGTTATGAATATTATATTCCATTTCTACTAATAGATCCTCCAAAATGTTACACACTGTTCATTTAAGAGCAGTTACAGAAAAATGTCATGACAAGTTTTTTGAAAAAGCTCTTGTGCTTTTGCTGCAAACAAGAATTACCTTTTTACGCTTTGCAGGAATTGTGTGTATTTACACTCTCATGCATAGGGACACATATTTAAAACATGTTTTTGGACAGGAACTTTGGTCTTAAATCTCCATACTGGAGCGGATTAAAACAAAAAACACTCATTGACAGTGGAGGAAACAAACTTGAAGTGAGGTCAGTAAATGGTGTGTGATATGAATAGTGAATGAAGTCCTGTCTCTGAAGCAGCTTAGAGAGACACACTCAAGTCACACACACACACACACACACACAAGGCGACAAACACTTACTTTCCTCAGAAGAGGGCGAGCTCCTCACCCCTGCATCAGAGTACTTGTTTTTTTTATTCCCTTCAGTCCTCACAAGCACACGAACTGAGATGGATTGCTGCAGGGAACCATGGCAACCAGCAGGGCTATTCTCTGTCACTGTGGCTGAGGGAGGGAGAAGAAGAGAGAGGGAGTTAATCAACAACACACAATTTCATTCTGCCTTCACTCACTGCAAGGCTATACACACACACACACACACACACACTTTATTGTACATTCACGTAGCTCAGTGACAAACACTTGTTGTGCTGTGGAGGAAAAGAGGCTCCCAGGGAAGAAACAAACCTTCAAAAAGTTTTTCCTACCTGATTTGAATTGAACATGAATGCACAAGGGCTGCAAAGTTAAAATGATAATAACTTCTTTAACACAATCCATCTTTCGGAGGTTGTAGCAGGCTCAGTTTTAGAGCTGAATGTACATATGAAACTAGAAAACCTAAGGAATCCATCGGTACCAACCATGTCATACTAGCTTGTCATGAAGGAGGCTAAATAACGCTCCGAACCTATGCAAAATTTTGCTGAGGAAAAACTGTCATGGCCATTCTCAAAGGGGTCCCTTTACCTCTGACCTCAAGATATGTGAATGATAATGGGTTCTATGTGTACCCACAAGTCTCCCCTTTACCCACTTTATGATAATCACATGCAGTTTGGGGCAAGTCATAGTCAAGTCAGCACACTGACACACTGACAGCTGTTGTTGCCTGTTGGGCTGCAGTTTGCCATGTTATGATTTGAGCATATATTTTATGCTAAATGCAGTACCTGTGAGGGTTTCTGGACAATATCTGTCATTGTTTTTTGTTGTTAATTGATTTCCAATAATAAATATATGCATACATTTGTATAAAGCAGCATATTTGTCCACTCCCATGTTGATAAGAGTATTAAATACTTGACAAATCTCCCTTTAAGATTTGAAAAAACCACATGAAGTAGAGGAGTGAATAAAAGGCAGAGTGTGAGTTACATCTATTGTGTGTTGTTGTTGTGGTTGTCTCAGGCTGTGAAATGCACTCACCTGTTGCTTCCAATTAGTGGGATTCATCATGGTTACCTGAGGAAAAACAGCTAAATAATGCTACACAAGTTACATAAAACTCCACTTTGTGTGTTAATATGTCGTCTAGAGAAATTCTGGTTAATTTACCTGTTTTTTAAGGTTTAAAAAACTGTCAAACATGTCCCTTACCTAGTGTGTGAATTTCTTAACCAACTGCTCCATCACCTGGTAGACTTTGCCAATTACGCCTTGACGTCATCACGTCAAGGCGCGACGACGTCTTGACGCCATCACGGCGCAACCCGGAAGTGCTGCGACGCATGTCCTTCACTTCACTCTACAGAAACAACAAGAACAAAAGTATCCAGTTTGTAGTTTGATAACGAGTTTTACTCTGTTTTTTTCGGGGTTTTATGGAGTGATAGACCTAAACAACAGCTGTGGTTGGGACAAAGACATACTTTTGGAGGTTTTAGTGTTTTATTTGGTGAGTTACAGTTGAGTTTATACAAGCTACTGTCAGATACTGTTAGCTAACTGTGTTTGTATTTGCTTGAGGGTGATTTAAAGTTGATTATTTGTAGTTTAATACTAAAGTGAACATGATGTAGTGGTGTCATGCAGGTCACATTAAGATGTTGGGTCTTTTGAGGCTGATAGGATGTAAATTAACAATGTAAACAAACAGCAAGTGGTGTAAAATTAAAGGATATTAAATGATAAACAGTAAACACATAGCTAGCATGAAGTAGCAGGAGTATTACAGTAATGAATGGGCTATAGGGAGCAAATTTCAAAGTATAGGTCAGGGGCTCAGCAACCTTTACTATCAAAAGAGACATTTTAGGCAAAAAATAATAATAATAATCTGTCTGGAGCCACAAAACATTTGAGCATTGTGATGAAGGTAACACAGTTTATAGTCTAAGTATATAGTATATAAGTCTAATGCAGTGAGGGCCAAAGAGCAGATGTACTACGGAGTATTAGGGCCACATTGAGGGAAAAAACATCTGAGATTTACAGAATAAAGTCGTAATATTACGAGAAAAAAGTCGTAATATTACGAGAATAAAGTCATAACTTTACGAAAAAAAATAAAATAACACGTAAAATTACTACTTTATAATATTATTACTTTATTCTCGAAATCTCAGATTTATTTTTTTTCCTCAATGTGGCCCTAATACTCCGTCGTACCGTCGTACTATAGACCTACAACAATGATAAATAAAATTGAAAATGTAAACAAAGAACAGTTATTCATTTCCACTCATTTTTTAAAAAATCCACAGGGAGCCACTGCAGAGGGGCTAAAAAGCCGCATGTGGCTCCGGAGCTGCAGGTTGCTGACCCCTGGCATAGGTTGATACAGTTTTTAGTGTAGACTACCTAATTGTTAATAATGGATTTTCAACAGTTTACCCTTCACATAGCAGGAGCTACATTAGTTCCTGTTAACTTTACCCAGCCTTTACTTTACATTTCTTGTTATCTCTCCCAGGATCCAGCAGCTATGACGGCTCCAAACTCAGCAGAGAGAAAGGCCTGCTGGGACGCCAGGGACCTGCTGTGGAAATGTATGGATGACAATGGTGACAAATCTGCTGCCTGCCAGAAGTTCCAGAGCGAGTTTGAGGCAAATTGCCCCGCTCAGTGGGTAAAATATCCCTTCTTTTCTTATCTTTGTGACCAGTGAGGTCTGGAAGGTCTGGAAGGATGAACCACAAGCGGTGTTTGAAAATCACAATATCAACAATCTTGAATTAAATTTAGAATAGGCCTGAACTCTCACCATTCAAATAGGGTGACCAGGTGTCCCACTTTATGAGGGACTGCACAGCATTTGTATCCCTTGTCCCACATCCCACATATTGAGACGATGTCCCACATTTTCATTGCTTTAGTTTTCAAAAGTCCACTACAGTCAAACCACTGCAGGACAGACGCGTTTCTAAAATCTGGCTTTTATCCATGTCATCACGGCACTGTGTTTCCTGTCAATCAAACTGCGCACACGTGGGTCAAGTGCAGGTTAACCTGTCACCGTCTTTGCTACGCTATGCCCTACGAAGAAAATTGCACCACAAAGTCACAAGTTATGCAGATTTAGGCGGAATATGATTATGGAAACTACCACAAAAAAAAGAAATGCAGCTACAACGAAGACTGTGAAACTACTTAAAAGTATTTATAAGCCAGTGGAAGGCAATTCTGCACGTTTTTTTGTGAAAGTTGCGAAGCGACACAGTACATGTGAGTCCCACAAGAAACGTGTGGCTCAAAAAGAGGTCTGCCGATCTATGGATGCATTCGGGCAAAGCATAGAGATGTCACAAGATAAGGGGCAGAATAGATTTTTTTAAGGTAGATAGACATTGTATAAAAAATTGTAGACTACCTCTAAATGTGTCCCACATTGTCCCACTCAAACATACTCTTTGTCCCACATTTGTTTTGTTGAGATCTGGTCACCCTACATTCAAGTGAACACACTTCACTCAGGTGAAAGCTGCATGTAGCCTGAATGAAATACTGCAGGATCACATCTTTTCCATTCTCCCTGGCAGGTGAAGTATTTCTCCAAAAGGAGAGACTTCCTGAAATACAAAGACAAGATGCAGACAGAAGGATTCAAACCTGCCGAAGGGCCCCGGCAACCTTCCTAACTACCGGACCGGACAGCAGACGATCTAAAGCTGCAGACTGACTTTTCAGACCAGGGCCAGAGGTGCAGGACTTGGGAGAGGAGATTCCTAACTTTATTATGGACCTGAACTCCATCTTTATTTATTTGTACAGAGATAAAAGCTGCATCCAGAAACCATACATATTAGCTTTCCTCCACCAGCCCTGCTGATGTTTTATAACAAAGAAAACCAAAACGACGAGAGGGAAAAAATCCACTGTTAGTAAATCCAGTTGTCTGTCAGTTGGATTTCACCCAGAAATGACAGGTAATGTTGTCACTGGGGACAAACTTTAAAAAAGTAAAGTATCACCTTCTCAACATACTGTATCTGTTGGCAGCAATTGTATTCTGTATGCAGAACACAGAGTGGTGTTTTACCATTGCGTGGAGTTTGTGTTTAAGTCATGAGTCTTGATCAGTTAAATGATACTAGTGTGATTTACAGATAAATGCTGATCTTTACTGATACTCCTCTTTTGATTCCAGGACAGTGCATCATTAGGCAAAATCTCAAAAGTGTGACTGACTTGTGGTGTTTTGTGTAAATAAATAAAATAATAAATACAATAGTCGACTTAGTGGTTTTATTGTTGTGCATGTATCATCCTAACTCTAACACATAATTTAGGAATAATACAGCTCATTTGGAAACAGGCTTTATATTACAAATCTGTATGTATTTACAAAAGGAGTGTGGCCCACGGGTCAAAGGTCACTGCTGTTAACATCATCAAGATGTATGAAACCTTCAGTAGAACTGAATAAATTACAAAATAAAAGGCTTTTGATTCTGCCCACACTAGGACCTAAACTTAAAATGCAGTGATATATATATATATATTTATATATAAAAAAAGCCACATATTGCATTTAAAAGGTGTAAAAATATAAAGTATATCTTTTATATTTTTGCACAGTACAGTGAATGTTATGTGCAAACCTTTTCACCACCAGTTAATTGTGATTTGACAGTTGATTGAACAAACTATTGTACCATACAACCCTGTGCTACCTCACTCACTCTCTTCTTTAAAAGGCTTTGGATGCTGCATTCAATAATAACTCAGAACTTTGAGGGACTTTTGCAGCCTCCCAAATCTGCATTTCTTTTTTTTAAGCGTTCACATGCCAGGAGAAAATAACGTCACACCTCCTGGGTGACCACAAATAAGGACCAAACATGGTCATCCTGTTGCTTAACAATGCTAATGTAACAAATCTATGTTTTTGTGATAAATATAGGAACTATTGATTCTTGATAAAGGCGTTTTCTATCTGCTGAATAACACAGAATTACATTTTTGAGATGATACTGACATAACTCAGGACCTCAGCTAGTAAAATTTCCTTCATAATCTAATTATGAACTTTTCAGATGTATTCAATGTGACCCAAAAGAGAAAAACCAGCATCTGACCAACAGGCTGAAGACAAATAAGTAATTACGGAGAGCATATCTGAATAAAAAGCACCTGACTGAATACACAGAATAATGGCAGGAGTGTGTCTAACCTCTCAACTGCAAGATAAGGAAAAGCTACAAGAAAAAGGAAAGCTCAAAAATCAAGTTACCATAAAATAAGTCAACCAAATCTGGGACTTTTTAGACCTTACATATAGTACAGCTTACATTCTTTATATTGTAATTGTATCAAGTAAAAGCGTATGTCTGAGAAATAGCACAGTGAAAAAGAAATTACACTCCTGCTTTCTATAATTTAAAGAGGACCTATTGTGCTTATTTTCAGGTTCATACTTGTATTTTGGGTTTCTACTAGAACATGTTTACATGCTTTAATGTTCAAAAACACACTTTACTTTTCTCATACCGGCTGTGCTGCAGCAACTCTTTTCACCTTCTGTCTGAGACTAACTCTCTTTGGCGTAGACTTTGTAACTTTGCAGACCTTTCACATGCACAAAAAAACTATGTAACACACTAAAGGAAAGGGAGAAAGCACAATAGGTCCTCTTTAAGGAGGATTGTGGTAAAACGAGCTTCTCTGAGATTACAGCAAGGCACTAACACGGTCAAGGTCGGAGGTCTGAGTCTAACACTAAAAGTGTACTATGACAGGCAATAATAGGTGAAACAAGGCACTAATGGTACTGCAAGGTGCTTGTTCAGAGTTCACAGTACGACGATAGGGCACAAAATCAGCCTCAGAAACTTTGGTAAAAGAAATCAGGCACATATTAAAGGTGCAGTGTGTAGCATGTGTAACTACGGTGGCCGACATGAATGTCCCGATCTAGAGCCAGTGTTCGGTTCGTCTGTTCTGGGATACAGTAGAAACATGCCGGCTGGCTCCGTACGTAGATACACGCGGCTCATTCTAAGGTCTCTAAGGTGATTATACACTAAAGAAAACATACTTATTACTATATTATATTCTATTTCTGTCAATAGATCGCCCTAAATGCTACACACCGTTCCTTTAAGAGGCCACAAGCTTTTACCTCTTTAAAAACAGATCATATATAAGACATATCATATCATAAGATACTGGGTAAATCTGAAAGGCTTGACAGCAAGTAGCTCTATGTATACAGTACTTTATCAGCCATAGTAGAAGCCTCTTCTCATGCATTTATCTTGCTTTAATACCGCAGTCAGTAAAAAATTCTCTCAGTAAAGCCCATCGTGTTGCAATGCATGTGATCCGGTTAAAGAGCGACACATGTAAGTGCAGCAGAAGTTCAGCAAGCATGCAGTAAAAAGAGGCTTACTTACAATGGCCATGTAGCTTATTTCTATCAACTAATCCACGAAAAAAAGGCACAATGTGGCTCTGAAAAACTTATCATTGTTTCTATTCTAACAAAATATCAGTTTCCTGATCACCAAAAATATGTTTTGTAGTTTTATCTTCAGTGATTTGGTGAAAACAGAATCTCCATTAGACTTTGTTAACGGAGGTTTGCTGGAGGTCAGAGCTCCACACAGCGGCCACTTTGACATTCTGCATTACTCGTAACGCCCCCCTTGTGGCCAATAAAAATTCTAGTTATTACATCAAAGCAACAGGTAATGGTTTTCTGCTCTCCTCTTCTTCTCCTCTTCCAGGTCCAGTTTAATCCGTCTCAGAAAGGGCTGAACTCTGAGCAAGACCGTCCTCTTGACGTCATTTTCTAATAGTCTTTCTTTTTCAGAAACACTGCCCCGTCTCTTTCTGTCTTTCAGTGATTCGTCCCCCCATCCCAGCGGGGGGTTATAAGCTCCCGGTGACGTTCCTGGTCACCGCCCAGACTGGGAACTCATTCAGGTTGAAGAGGGGAACCCCCCACGTTGTGATGGCCAACATCACCACCGCCACGCCGATCAGGTTCACCCCGAAGCCTGCTTTCACCTGGAAGAGAGGAAGAGGAAAAGGGACGTGGTGATATGTTAAAAAAAAATGAGTTGAAAGCATTCATCTATATGAATACAAATATCAGAATAAGGTTCATCAAGAGTTAAGAAGGAAAGACTTTCATCCTTCTGATTACGTAAAACAACTTTGACACGCTGTACTCTGGAGCCTTTTGATGGTGCAGGTGCAGAAAGAGCATGTGACTGTGTGTGTGACTGTGTGTGTCGTACCATGTCGCTGATCTTCACGTGGCCGTAACTGAAGACGATGGCGTTGGGGGGGTTCCCCACTGGAAGCATGACCCCGAATGACACGCACATGGTGGACGGGATCAGAGTGTGGAGCGGGTTGATACGCAGAGTCTCCGACTGGAAAGAGGGAAGTGGGTGAAGAAGAGAGAGAGAATAAGAGGAAAAAGAGACAGAAAGAAGATGAAGAGGGAGATAAATGGAGAGCTTCGAGAACAGGGGAGAGGTCAAAGGTCACATGAGTGTTTAAAAACTGCTTTCTTAGGCCTATTTACATTGTTAGAACAAGGTGCAACTACAGTAACTGTGGGATATTAATGCTCCCTGCTAGCACATGCACGTGACATTAGCGTTCCCTGTGAACAATCTGAGAGAAGAAACCAACAATCCACACTGGGGGGAAGCAAAGTCAAAGTGATGCTGTTATTTCAAACTTGTGAGGAAATATATGGATTGACAGAGTAACTTCTCCACTGCAGCAAAAAAACAGCCCTTTGAAAAGAAGATTAGAGGTAATGTGCGTCTTTTAAAGGGATAGTTCCGACATTTTGTGAAATGCACTTATTCCCTCTCTTGCTGAGAAGTAGATGAGAAAAAACAGTAACAAAGACGTCACACGCAGCACGCTGTCGTACGGAAGTAAACATGGAGGCCACTGAAGTCAGGGTTCACAGTTTAATTTATAAGTCGACGTGAATTTATGAACAGATGATAACGAGGACGAGGAGAAAGAGAGACACATTTTTAATTATGGCTTTTTGTGGAGCAATGGCTGCTACTTCGTGGTGGGATCGTGACGTGAACGGCTTCACAGCACAGAATTGTGACGAATGTCAATCTAGAGTGATGTAAAAGTTGCATAATTTCCAAGATAACTGTTCAGACTGAGGTCGCACTGTAAAAAATCGGACCTGTATCTGCAAAAAAAATCAGATTTGGGCCACTTTTACCTGCAGTGTGGACGTAGCCTGATTAACAATTTATCCCCTTAAAACTCATCTGCCTGCCGGCGGGTTAGGGGTAAAAATGATGATGAAAAATGTTTTGAATGATGGTATTAGGGTTAGGGTCTCCAAACTTACAGGGAGGTGAAAAAACAGACCCTTCCAAACCCTAAGCTCAAACCCGGCACTCCAGATTCTTTACACACATTAAATAGGTACAGTATTGGAGGACCAGGTATTGGAGGAGCAGGTATCGTGAGTAACAGCGTGTGATGGAGAGTGTGTGTCGTACCAGCGCTGACAGGATGGGCAGGAAGACGGTGAGGGTTGCCGGGTTGGAGGCGAACTCTGTGACCGCCGACACCAGCAGGCAGGCCAGCAGGGTGACGGCCCACGGAGGAAGACCACTCATGGGCTCCAGCTGTCTGCCGATCCACACCGACAGGCCTGACACCTGCACACACACACACAGACAAAACACATGTGAGCATCCTCAAAGGGCACGGTCGGTCTCTCACCCTCAGGATCTAAAGTCCTTTATCTAAATCAGACAGACAGACAGTATCACATCATCTGAACTCATCTAGAAGCTCCCCTGACCTCCATGAGGTAACCTGAGGCTAAACTTGAAGATAAAAACGGCTTAACATACAATCACATGCATAGTACCTTGCAACCAGCAGCCAGTGCATAGCCTCCTCCCACCAGGATGACGATCTCCCACGGCATCAGTCTCTGGAAGTCCTTCCAGGTGATCATGGGAGCCAGCGGGTCGGACTCTGAACCACAGAGAAAATGTCAATACAGAATGCTAAATATGCTATATATATGTATATCTATATATATATATAGTTTATGTGTTCACCTCTCCGTGTGTTTAACATCATGAAGACAAATGGCTTCCAGCTGTCTGCATGCCTGACCTACATCTGTGTCTCTTATATAGGTTATTATGGTGTTCAGAGGTTTGTGGTCTGACAGCACTAAAACACAATACATGTCAGACTTTTCCAGTGTTTTTTTCAAACTGTTGCACAACCGTAGAAAAACAACAGCGTCTGAAGTTGAGCTGTCTCTCTGACCCACTGAACCTGCAGCGTAAATCAACCTGCACAGGCCGCTAACACAGACAGCAACAGCTGTTTGGAGCAGGACGAGGAGACTGGGTATCTGACTTGTGTCTAAACTTTGTCACAAATGTTGTGATAACAAGAATATTACAATGGTTGTGGCTGAGTTATGAATTGAGGTGGACAACGATTTCTAAAGTTCTCATTTTGAATAAAGCCAAAAATATAGTATGTCCCTTTATTATGTTTTTTTTCTCTTTTTTAGCTGGACCGAGGAGATAAACTAAATCTACTACAGCTATATCAAAAGCTGCCAGTTGGATGAACACACGGTCCTGACCTGTGTTCCTACAGCTGGAGGAGGAGAAGGGTCGTCTGGCAGGGATGAGGAAGAGCAGGAAGCCCAGAAGGACAGACACGGTCGCATCAGTCCTGTAGCCTTTCCTGGGAATGGGAAAACACCCACAGATTTAACACAGATATTATAGAAGAAGAAGATCTAGTTGTCATAAAGTTCAATGTGAAGTGTTCTCATGGTGCCGATTCTACGTGTATCTCGGTCTGTGTGACGCTCAGTTAGTGATGACAACACCAATTGTGGTGATGTCGCAACATTACGGGGTACGTACTTCTCAAAAAGAGACGTCCAGCCGGGCACGAAACCAGGCTCCCTGGTGAACCACAGCAGAGTCATCAGGACGAAGAAAACACCGGTCACCACCTCTGGGTAGCTGGGACACACAGAAACCACAAAAGCATATATGAGCAACAATTACATGAGTGATAACACGATTGTGCCACAATGTCATGTCTGGGTGTGTGAGTAAGATACACATGAAAACACACAGACTATGGCCAAAAGTCTGAAGTTGTTTATCCAGTCAAGGAGAGCTAGGACAAAGAAACCAGACACACGTACACACCTGATGGGTCCCAGTTTGGCGTACTCCTCTTGGATCCTCCTCTCTGACATCATCTCTCTCCTGGTTTTGCGCTTCTTACTCAACGAGCATGTTTCCCTGAAGCTGAACACGCACAACAACAACAACAACATCAGCCACATGGCGACCGACCTGACACACTCCCTCTGTTTATCCAACCTGCAGCCACAGGTCACCAAAAGACGCCAACGTGGCTCAACGGCGGACAGACAGAGAGGGATTATCGTGAGTCTATAATGATCAGATGCATTACTCCTGCCCAGCAGGTAATATATGCACACACCACCATAATCACACAGTATCTGTAAAACACACACCCCAACACACACACTCACTTGCAACCGAGGAAGAGGAAGTGCAGCCACAGCCAGGTGAGGACCAGCATGATGATGGCGATGGGGAAGCTGAAGATGAACCACGTGCCGAAGTTTATCACCTTCGCATCTGGATAACGACTGAAAAGACAAACAGAGACACAGAGTTAGGTTAAAGGTAGGGTTGGTAATGTTGAGAAACTAGCAAGAGTACGCTAGATTTAAAAAATGATCCAACTGAAAAACCCAGTTCAGTGTTGCCAACTCTTTTCCAATGAAAGTAGCGAGCAGCACTACTGTAGCTCCAAAAGTCTATAACTCTAACGAGAAAGTTGCCAAGTCAAAGCCACCGAAAAATTAACTTCCATGGCCTCTGCCATTTCTGATAACGTCAACATCACAACTTGTAAACTCTGAGCTTTCAGAAACTTTCCACTTACGAGGTCGTGAATACAACAAGAAGGCGATGTCAGCGATTCAATGCTGCTACCACTACCTATGGTTTGTGTATTCCCTCGGAAGCGCTTCATGGACAGAAGGGGCCACAAGGGTCACCGCCTTGTCGACACTCCCCATCGAAGTCAATGTCAGTGTGAGGCAACGTGAGAAAATGTTTGCACAGATGAAAGTCAAGCTTGTTATCTTGGATCGTACAAAGAAAAGAAAACCGTGGCAGAGGGGTCAGAATCAGAGTCTGTGCAGAGTGCCAGTGGTCATTCGTCCTCGGTGCACTTTAAGCTCTAACAGAGCGCTCCTGATAGTCTCCGCTGTCGTGTCATTCAAAGCTGTGCAGGTGATAAAGCGTGTTTGCTCAGACATGCTTCGCCAAGCTCTCTGCTGTGTGGACACTAAGCGGGGTAAAGGTCACATTCAAAGATGATGATTGTACAGAAACTAACTTCCTTCAATAAACCTCAGTGATGCGTCGCCTTCAATTACTTAGTTTCGGTTGATTTATATGG
>CAKALU010009731.1:7578-19077 GCA_916700995.1 Hozukius guyotensis | reverse complement strand
ACACCTCCATCATCAGACCTCCATCAGACCTCCATCACACCTCCATCAGACCATCAGACCTCCATCACACCTCCATCATCAGACCTCCATCAGACATCTATCAGACCTCCATCACACCTCCATCATCAGACCTCCATCAGACCTCCATCACACCTCCATCAGACCATCAGACCTCCATCACACCTCCATCAGACCATCAGACCTCCATCAGACCATCAGACCTCCATCACACCTCCATCAGACCTCCACCAGACCTCCATCAGACCTCCATCAGACCTCTCAGTGATGTTTATAATCCCACTAGATTGTTTTAGTGAACCTCCATCTTTACTCCTCTGAGCCTGAGAGTCACATTCATTCATTCATTAGAGGTGAACAGGTGAGACGTACCTGAAGCACCAAGGAGCTGCAGCTGAGACTCCAGCTGCTGGTCTGGTCTGGTCCTGCTGGTCTGTTCTGGACCTGCTGGTCTGTGTAGCAGGGTGTATATTGGTGTATAATGATATAATGATGTGTTCTTGTTTCTCGTCGGATCGTTTAGAGGGACGGACCGGTCTCAGCTCATTAACATAAAGTTTCAGGTTTAAACTATAAAACTCTGAAACATTTAAACTAACTGTTATTATATATACATATAAAACATTATTAATCTAAAATAAACACAGAATCATCTTCACGGATTATTTCTCTCATTAAATGTTCTCAGAAACATTCAGGTAATTATTTTATTTTCAGCCAATCAGGAGCCGTCTGGAGTCCAGCAGCCAATCAAGCGTCCGATACAGTCTGCGGTCATGGTAACGACACGCAAAACGTCACATCCGGTTTAGGTGGTGGGGAAAACAGAGCAGTCGCGACTATAATTATTATTATTATTATTAATAATAATAATAATAATTAATAATAATAATAATAATCATTATTATTGTTATAATAATGATTATTATTATAATTATTGTTATTATTATTATAATTATTATTGTTATAATTATAATAATAATAATTATTATTATTGTTATTATAACTATTATTATTATAATTATTATGATTATTATAATAATCATAATAATAATAACAATAATAATCATTATAATAATAATTAAAATACTCACCTGTCAGTGGAGTTATAACACAAACCCCATATATATCTTCTTCTTCTTCTTTACATTATAATATCTTATTTATTATAATATCATCACAATCTGCAGTCAAAATGATTTATATTCATATATTTATTTTCATGAAAAAAACACTAAATAAAAAATAACATTAACAAACACACAGAAGCAGCAGCTCTCAGAAAACATGATCCAAATAAAGACTGTTAGAAAACACTACATTACCCAGAATGCAGCACTCACAGGTGCTCTATAAATCCTGAAGAGCTTTTTCTATAATTATTCTGTGAAACAGAAAAACTACGTCGGCACATTAGAGACGATGTGAGAATAAAGACAAAATATTTTGAGAATAAATATCGTAATTCTCCAAGAAAAAAAAGACATTTTTTGAGAACAAAGTTTTAATATTTTAGAGATAAAAAGTCCTAAATTATTCAAGATTAATGTAATATTTCAAGATTTTTTTAATTCTTATTTTGAGTCTTAATATTTTGAGAAAAAAACCTTAGTTCTACAAGAAAAAAAAAAATTGTTCGAGGAAATATTTTAAGAACAAAGTTTAAATATTTTAGAGATATAAAGTCTTACATTTTTCAAGATCAATGTCGTAATATTTCAACATTTAATTTGATAGAAAAGTCATAATATTTTGAGAATAACGTCTTAATTTTTAGTCGTAATATTACGAGTAAACAGTCACGTTAAATAAAAAGTTGCTCCGAGAACAAAAAGTATAATTACAGGTAGATATCTGGAAATATTAATACTTTATTTTCTAAATATAATACTAGAAATCTAAGTTTGACTTTATTCTTGAAATACAATAAAAATAAAAACTAAAGCTGTCAGATAAATATAGTGCAGTAAAAAGTACACTATTTTTATATTTACATGTTGCCTATTTTAATAATAAAAAGTACTCCAAAGTAGAAATCATAACTCTAAAATAAATAAGTAATATCAAAACTGTTTTCCTTATTTTGTAAATAAGTAAATTACACTGAGTATTTTTAAATCAGTGTAACGTATTTATTCTCTGACCTGCCGTCTGTTTCTCACATATTTGTCCCAGGAAGTAGTTTATTGATTTCCCTATAAATAAATAAATAAATGAATAATAATAATAAGACTGTAATCTTTGATCTAAAGTGTCACCAATAATAATAATAATAAAAATAAAAATAAATAATAATTATTAATTAAATGATATATTAATGCAGTAAATGTGTCTGAACTCAGACAGAAAAATAAAACATCTTTAAAATATAAAACAACATTTTTCTACATCCGAGTTTGTGTTTTTGTGAGTTGGCGTTGCCGCGGTAACCGTGATGACATCATCTCAGAGGGAGTAGAGCTTCAGCTGCTCCTCCGTGATGACATCATCTCAGAGGGAGTAGAGCTTCAGCTGCTCCTCCGTGATGACCTCATCTCAGAGGGAGTAGAGCTTCAGCTGCTCCTCCGTGGTGACATCATCTCAGAGGGAGTAGAGCTTCAGCTTCTCCTCCGTGATGACCTCATCTCAGAGGGAGTAGAGCTTCAGCTGCTCCTCCGTGGTGACATCATCTCAGAGGGAGTAGAGCTTCAGCTGTTCCTCCGTGATGACATCATCTCAGAGGGAGTAGAGCTTCAGCTGTTCCTCCGTGATGACATCATCTCAGAGGGAGTAGAGCTTCAGCTGTTCCTCCGTGATGACATCATCTCAGAGGGAGTAGAGCTTCAGCTGCTCCTCCGTGATGACATCATCTCAGAGGGAGTAGAGCTTCAGCTGCTCCTCCATGATGACATCATCTCAGAGGGAGTAGAGCTTCAGCTGCTCCTCCATGATGACATCATCTCAGAGGGAGTAGAGCTTCAGCTGCTCCTCCATGTCTCCCTCCGTCACGTCGCCCAGCGCCTCCTGGTTCTCCCTCAGCAGCAGGAAGATGGCTGCCAGCTGCTCCTGTTGCACCCTGGGAAGTCACGGCACAACACACACACACACACACGTTATGTATAATATCATAATATCATAACAGAAAAAACGCAAGAAATCAAACATTTTCAAGAATAAAATGCAGAAAAAAATAGAAAAAAAGTCCTAAAAAAAATTGTTTTATTTTGAGAATAAATATTTGATGGTATTTCAAGGTTAAGAAATATTTCCAAAATAAGTTATTTTTGAAAAAAGTCACAATTTTTCAAAATTAAAAAAAAATCCCGAAAAAAAAATACTAAAATTGTCAAGATTAATGTTGTAATATTTCAAGGAAATAAATAATATTATCTTCAGAATAGTCATCACTTTTGATGGTATTTCGAGAATAAAGCTGAATTATTAAAAAAAAAAGTTTATTTTTGAGGAAAAAAAGTTGTAAAGAGAATTTTTCGAGAAGAAAAGATTCAATATTAACATATTTTTGATGATATTTTTTTTAATGTCGCAATATTTAAAGAAAAAAACAACAATGTTTTATTTCGAGAATAAACCTGAAATATTTAGAAAAAGTTTAAAACAAAAACAGAACTGAAGTAATAATAATAATAATAATAATAATAATAGTCAGAGATTTAAATAAGTCATTTTTGGTATATTTTCTTAAAATTAAATAACCAAAAAAAAATGAAAACAAAGGTCTAATATTAATAACTTGATATCTATGAATATATAGTTTGGCTGAAAAAAAATTAAACGATTGTTTCCACTTCCTGTCATCTTCCTTTAAAACACAGAAAAATAAAGTTCCACATTTTTCAAGATTAATATTTCAAGAACAAAATAATATTTTGAGAATAATGTCATAATTTTTTACGGTAATGGTACTTTGAGAATAAAGTTGAAATATTTTGAACAACAATATATTATGAGAAAAAAATGTTTTTTGAGAACGAAAGTTGTATTATTTTACTTTTTCAAAATTAATGTTGTAATATTTCAAGAAAAAAACATTTTATTTTGAGTACTCTTAAGTCTTAATAATTATAATAATAATTTTGAGAATTAATAAAGAAAGAGTTGTAATATTACGAGTAAACAGTCATGTTATGAGAATAAAGTCATGAATAAAATGTAGTATGATTACGTCAGGTAGATATCTGGAAATATTAAGACTTTATTTTCTAAATATAATATTATAAATCTAAATTTGACTATTCTGGAAATACCTTACAGATGCTCTACAATTGGAGACGATGTTATTGTTAATAAAGTCGAAATATTTTGAGATTAAGTTGAAATATTTTAAGAAAAAATATAATTCTCCAAGAAAAATAAAATAAATTTTTCAAGGAAAATATTCAAAGAACAAAGTTGTAAAATTTTAGAGATAAAAAAACGTAATAAATATTTCATTATTTTTTTTTTCTTAATATTTTGAGATTTAAGTTATAATATTTGAAAAAAAATAAATATCTTAACTCTACAAGAAAAAAAAAAAAAAAAGTATTTTGAGGAAAAGAGTTAAAGAACAAAGTTATAATATTTAAGGGAAATAAAGTCCAACTCTTTTCAAGATTAATGTCATAATATTTTAGGAAACAAAAAAAACATTTTATTTTGATAGAAAACTTGTAATATTTTGAGAATAACGTCTTAATTTGTAGTTGTAATATTACGAGTAAACAGTCACATCGTAAGAATAAAATGTATGATTCCATCGGGTAGATATCTGGAAATATTAATATATATTATTTTCTAAATATAATATTAGAAATCTAAATTTGACTTTATCCTTGAAATATCTTTAAAAAAATAATAAGTAAAGCTGTCAGATGAATGTAGAGCAGTAAACAAATACAATATTCCCTCTGAGATGTAGAAGGAGAAAGTACAAGTAGCTCAGATGTGTACTGTCGTCTGTATTTATGTATTTCTCTGTTTTCACGTGATGATGAATCACTCGGATATTTAACGTTCAGCTGGAAACTAAACACGTGGAACTGTTTCAATGAGTTTAAATGACGGCTGATTTCTTATTCTCACTGCAGGAGAAGCTGAAATCAAAGTTAATAACAAACACGACTAACAACTTGTTTTCAGTTTCACACATTTATTCATTTATTCATTTATTTATTGCATGTTTCAACATTTAAATGAGACAGAAGAACTCAAACACTCCACGGTGACCTTTAGACTGAAGAGCTTCCTGTTGAACACGTCGGTCTTTAAACCTCATTTAAATCACAGTTTAATAGTTTATCACACTCTGTAATAATCACAACTTCACACTGGGTTTGTGTTAACGAAGCTCCAACAACAACAACAACATCCCACAGCTTTAAACATCCTCAACACGACAAGCTAACGGGTCAAAAGGCAGAATCCTGAAGGCACTTTGGTGAAGAAGACGTTGGATATTCACAAGCAGCTGAAAGACCTCAAAGACCTCAAAGACCTGAAAGACCTGAAAGACCTGAAAGACCTCAAAGACCTCAAAGACCTCAAAGACCTCGAAGCTCTGACACCAGAAATAGAATAAAGTTTCACTTCGTCGTCTTCACTGATCAGCTGAGAGGAAATCAGGACGTCTGACGTCTCATTCAGGAGCTCTGAAACAACGAGACGAACATCAGGACTCAGATCAATAAACAGAAAATATAGAAACAGTTTCATAACGAACTTTAAAGAAGAACCAGACCAGCCGGTCAGAATCAATCAGTTCAATAAGTACATGAATACATGAATAGTACATGATTTATATATACAACCGGGCTGGGGTGGTCCTTTAAATGCAGGTTATTATTAATGTTAGATTATTAATTATTAATTCATGCAGAAGTCTTTGGTTCATTATTATAAAGTTATAAACTATAAAGTTATAAACTATAAACTCAGCTGTGAAATGATGAGAAGAATACAGATTAATATTCAATCTGTTAAAGATGTTTTGGCTTCGCTGCTCTTCAGACGTCATTTAGACTTCATTTAGACGTCATTTAGACTTCAGTGTTTAATACGACTGAACTTTGTCATTATTTTGATGTTTTACTCATTTCTTTTGCTTTAGACGTTTTTCTTGTAAATTTACAACGTTAATCTTTTCTAATTTGTGAGTTTTTTCTCAAAAATTTACGATGTTAATCCGGTAAAATCTGTTTTTTTTCCTCATATATTTTAGATTTTTTTTTGTAAATTTACAATTTTAATTTTGTAAATTCAGATTTTTTTTATTGGAAATTTGTGAGTTTTTCCTTGTAAATTAACAACGTTAATCTTGAAAATTCGGAGGGTTTCCTTCTCGTAAATTTACGATCTTAATCTTGTAAATTCAGGGTTTTTTTCTCATATATTTAAAACATTTTTTTGTAAATTTACAACTTTAATTTTGTAAATTCAGATTTTTTTTCTTGTAAATTTACAATTTTAATTTTGTAAATTCACATTTTTTTTCTAGGAAATTTTTGAGTTTTCTTTGTTAATTAACAACGTTAATCTTGAAAATTCTGAGGGTTTCCTTCTTGTAAATTTACGATCTTAATCTTGTAAATTCTGTGTTTTTTTCTCTGGAAATTTGTGATTTTTTCTCGTAAATTTACGATTTTAATCTTGTAAATTCTGAGATTTTTTTCTTGTAAATTTACGTTAATCTTGAAAATTCTGATTTTTTGTCTCGAGAATTTGTGATTTATTTTCACATAAATTTACGCTCTTAATCTTGTAAATTTCTGAGTTTTTTCTTGTAAAGTTTAGATCTTAATTTTGGACATTCTGAGTTTTTTTATATGATATATTATATTCCCCCCCTCCCGGCTCCGTAATAATTTTATTTATAACTTTAACTTACTATAATAATAACTTTAACAGCTTTGTAAAGAGTTTCAGGTGAAGTCTGAAGAATCATTCATTATTATTTATTTGATATTTTACAGTCTGTAGATTTATAAAGAAAACGTTAACGTATGATTTAGACGAAGGTTTTGGATCCAGATCAGCGTCGTCTGTGTTTATAACATTTAAAATAAGAGTTGATTTAAACGCCCTGAAATCTGACTTCAGTGTGACGGACAGCCGGAGCGGCCAATCAGAGAGCTCCGTGGTCCAGATCAGAGTGTGAGAGTCTCATCAGTTCACAGCTGGAGCTTCGGTTAACGGCGACCGGCGACCGGCAGGACTCACCGTTAGCTGAGGTTGTTAGCAGGCAGCATGCAGGGTTAGCAGGCGAGGCTGACAGGTGAGGCTGACAGGCGAGGCTGACAGGTGAGGCTGACGGCTGAAGCTGACAGGTGAGGCTGAATAAATGAAGTAGAGAAAGCAAGCGCTCGTTCCTCAGCGACAGTAAATCAGCACCAGAACCAGAACCAGAACCAGAACCAGAACCAGAACCAGAGAGATGGAGTCCCGATGTAAAGGTTGACCTGTAGTGAGCTGCGTTAATCACACAGGTGAGGTGACTCATTTTAGCTGATTACACCTGTTTACATGTGAGACTGAGCTTGATTGACGACCTCCAGCTAGCTGCTAATATACAGACACAACTACTAACTCCTAGACCAGAGGTCAGAGGTCAGGGGTCAACAACCTGCGTCTCTTCAGCTCCTCTCCAGAGGCTCTCTGGGGATGTTTAAACATGGAAATGAATAACTGTTCTTTGTTTACATTTTCATGTTTATTGATCATTATTGTAGGTCTATGGTACGACGGGACGACGGAGGATTAGGGACACATTGAGGAAAATAATACATCTGAGATTTAGAGAATAAAGTCATAATATTATAAAGTAATCATTTTACGTGTTATTTTCTTTTTTTTCTCGTAAAGTTCTGACTTTATTCTCGTAATATTATACGACTTTATTCTGGTAATAAAATAAATAATAAGGAATAAAGAAGAAAGAATAAAGACTAATAAGCTTTAATGATCTGACGAGGTGTTTCCAGGTGTTGTGGTGTTTCCAGGTGTTGTGATGTTTCCATACAGGTGGAGGTGGAGGCGGAGGCGGATTTAAAAACAATGATTCACTTATAAATCAATGATTATTAAACGATTGTCCGTCACAGGATGTATTTCTATTTATTGTACACGTTTTATCTGAGATTTCTAAATCTCAGCACATACTTTGCAGATGTTATGTTTTTAATGTGAAGTCTGGACTTTATTAATAAAAATAACAAAATAATAATAAATCTAATGTCTGCAGCAGAAATCACAATAATGAGCTTACTGACATTACTTTTCATTTATTATATTAATTCAGATAAACAGCACTGCTGCCACAATAACATATATTCATTAACTTGTGTCTGGAACATCGTCACAGAATATGTATTAATAATCATGCATCAATCATAAACATTTGCATGTTTAACACATGTTGCATCCTCTTCATTTCAAAATAATTATATTTTATATTCATATATTTCATATTTATGATTCTTGACTTTTGCAGTACCTGATTATGTATTTATTTCCTCTGACTGTTTATGCACCAGATCCCCTGTAATAATAATAATAATAATAATAATAATAATAATAATGATAATAATAATAATAATGATAATAATGATAATGATAATAATAATAATAATAATAATGATAATAATAATAATAATAATGATAATAATAATAATAATAATAATAATAATAATAATGATAATAATAATAATAATAATATTAATAATAATAATGATAATAATAATAATAATAATAATAATGATAATAATAATAATACTACTACTACTAATAATAATAATGATAATAATAATAATAATAATGATAATAATAATAATAATAATAATATTAATAATAATAAACGTATTGCTAGTTGTAATGACGGTGTTTGTCCTGCAGGAGACGCTCAGCTGAACCTACTGGAAGGTGGAGGAGCAGAAAGACTCCGATTCACTAAAACTAATAATAACTAACATGAGAATAAAACGTCTTTTAACTGCTTCATAAAGTTCTTCAAAAAGTTCTGCAGCTCACGAGAAACTTCAATCTGTCAAATTAAAGTTTGGTTGTTTCGGGGCAAAATACATCAACTGAGTTACTGACAGTGTTATGAGATGAATACTGTGAATACTGTGAATACTGTGAGTACTGTGAGCACTGTGAGTACTGAGGTGTTGTTGGGGTGATGAGGAGAGGACTGTAGTCAGTAACAGAACAGTTCTGATGTGAGATCAGCCTCAGACTGTCTGGACTACAGAGAGGTGTTCTGTGTTCAGTTACCTTACGTACCATCAGGATGATTATAGAGAAGTTAAATCAGAGGTGAGCTCTATCCTGTAGAGATAAAGGTGGAGGAGGCCGTCAGACCGACGACACGGAGGAAACTCACCACAATAAAGGTTCATTATCAACGTCTAGATAGAAACTCAGAATGGGCAAACAGAACATTAAAGGGTTAAAGACATAATAACCACGTCATGAATCAATCTGATTTCCATAGATGTATTTAGTATCTACAGTTCCCTTTGTTAACACCTTATTTTGAAAAGCGGACGTAGTCCCACGTGTCTACTTCCTGTAACTTCTCCAAGGTGGTCTCTAGCTCTCCCGTCAGCTCCGTTCTCTTTATCCATCCATGGTCAGCTCCATCGGGGCCGTTTCAATGCAGAGAACACAAATGTCAGTATCTGGGTGCTCTACTGTTGTAGCGTCGGCCCATTTGACCACGGAGACGAGAGCGACGAGATGGGTTTTTTCTGACATATTTCAGCTTTTTTCTGACTTTTTTCAACCTTATTTTCGGACATATTTTGGCCTTTTTTAGACGTTAGCATGCAGCTTTAGCTCTTTTCCTGTCAATGTGTGAAACCCAAAGTGTTTCCATCCTTTACTGGATGTATAGTGTTTACCACGCGGCTAGCTCTGTTGTGTGAGCTACATGCTAACTGGGCTAGCTCTGTTGTGTGAGCTAAATGCTAACTGGGCTAGCTCTGTTATGTGAGCTACATGCTAACTGGGCTAGCTCTGTTGTGTGAGCTAAATGCTAACTGGGCTAGCTCTGTTATGTGAGCTAAATGCTAACTGGGCTAGCTCTGTTATGTGAGCTAAATGCTAACTGGGCTAGCTCTGTTGTGTGAGCTAAATGCTAACTGGGCTAGCTCTGTTGTGTGAGCTAAATGCTAACTGGGCTAGCTCTGTTGTGTGAGCTAAATGCTAACTGGGCTAGCTCTGTTGTGTGAGCTAAATGCTAACTGGGCTAGCTCTGTTATGTGAGCTAAATGCTAACTGGGCTAGCTCTGTTGTGTGAGCAGAAGAGCCTCCACCTCCCTACAACACCTGGTTCTCTCCATGCAGGCAGCACACAGAGCATGCGTACATCAGGTCACATGTCACATCATCATCATCATCAGCGGCGCCATGACGACGGGTTCCACTGACCTCTGCTCCTCCTCGATCTCCTCCTTCGTCATCATCGTCTCAAACTTGCTCTGTTTCTTTCCTGGGATGAATTTCACCTCGTCAGCTGCAGCCACGTCTGGAAAAACACACACACAGAGTACTTTACTAGTACTTTACTAGTACATCTAGTACTTTACTAGTACTTTACTAGTACATCTAGCACTTTACTAGTACATCTAGTACTTTACTAGTACTTTACTAGTACATCTAGCACTTTACTAGTACATCTAGTACTTTATAGTACATCTAGTACTTTACTAGTACATCTAGTACTTTATAGTACATATAGTACTTTATAGTACATCTAGTACTTTATAGTACATATAGTACTTTATAGTACATCTAGTACTTTACTAGTACATATAGTACTTTATAGTACATCTAGTACTTTATAGTACATCTAGTACTTTACTGGATTACTTTCATGTTCTGCTTCACAACGTTGACATTAATGCAGCAGTAATATTAATCCAGAAACATCAGATAGAGAACAGAACAACACTGATTACTGCTACAGCAGTACTTTTACTACTTTAACTTAATACTTTACTGCACAATGCATACTTTTACTTTTACTACTTTAACTACATTCGGATGATAATACTGAGATACTTTTACTTTATGTACATTTTACTGCACGATGCATACTTCTACTTTAAGTACTTTAAGTACATTTTACTGCACAATGCATACTTCTACTTTAAGTACTTTAAGTACATTTTACTGCACGATGCATACTTCTACTTTAAGTACTTTAAGTACATTTTACTGCACAATGCATACTTTTACTTTAAGTACTTTAAGTACATTTTACCGATAATACTTTGACTTCAGTAAGGTTTTGAATGCAGGACTTTTACTTGTATTTTCACAGTGTGGTATTAGTACTTGTACTCTGCAGAGAGTACATAGAGTACTATTGATCTCCGTTCAGTCAGCATTTAAACCTTCAGAGCAGACACATTAAATCATCTCATATAATGATCACAGACAGTTTACTCATATAGTGTACAACACACACACACACACACACACACACACACACACACACAC
>CAKALU010009642.1:0-20381 GCA_916700995.1 Hozukius guyotensis | reverse complement strand
TTTTCTTGGGCGCTACCCACATAATCAGCTGTGCTGCTCATCCCACAAATGCATGATCCTTACAAGTTGGACATCATTGTGAAGGTAAATAAACAGGCTTTCCAACGATGTAAAATACAATGCCAATTAGCATTGTAACAACAGAGAAATAATCCACCAAACACATATTTCCAAACTTTTTTTTCCGAGTTTATATCTCTATAACATTTGTTCACATGTTAAATGTGTTACACGTGATACATTCATGTGTAATAATAATGCCGTTCACGCCATGTAGTCTGTAGTGACTGCAATGTAACTGCATCCGAGTGAACATGCTACCCTCAGAGCTAGTGACGGAGTAGAACAAGTGAGAAAGACTGCTTACAGTGGACGGTAGGGGAGGTGGATGGGTCCAACGAACACAGGACTTTTTTTGTTTGTGTCCCAAAGTGTAGTTGAGTTATTTTGAAGTTCTGTTAGTGACCTCTTGCCCTCAGACGGTACAGATTTATCTTCAAACACAAGAACCTTAGAAACAGCTGTACAACCTGATATATATTTAGACTGCTTTTCTCCCATCGACCTCCACAAACTGACTTCACTGATCTCTTCATCTAAACCATCTACCTGTCTCCTAGACCCCATCCCAACTAGACTGCTTAAAGAAGTTTTACCCTTAGTTAGCACCTCTTTACTGGATATGATCAATGTGTCTTTACTAACAGGCTATGTACCACAGTCCTTTAAAGTATACCTCTTCTTAAAAAGCCCACTCTTGATCCAGAGGTCTTAGCCAACTATAGACCTATATCTAACCTTCCCTTTCTCTCTAAAATCCTTGGGAAAGTCGTCGCCAGTCAGCTGTGTGACTTTCTACAGAACAATCATTTATTTGAGGATTATCAGTCAGGATTTAGAGTGCACCATAGCACAGAGACAGCACTAGTGAAAATTACAAATGACCTTCTAATGGCATCGGACAAAGGACTTGTCTCTGTACTTGTCTTGTTAGATCTTAGTGCTGCTTTCGACACCATTGACCATCACATCTTATTACAGAGACTGGAACATTTAATTGGCATTAAAGGAACTGCACTAAGTTGGTTTAAGTCCTATTTATCAGATCGATCTCAGTTTGTACATGTTAACGATGAGTCCTCCATGCACGCCAAAGTTAGTCACGGAGTTCCACAGGGTTATGTGCTTGGACCAATTCTATTCACCTTATATATGCTTCCCTTAAGCAATGTTATTAGAAAACACTCCATAAACTTTCATTGTTATGCAGATGATACCCAATTATATCTATCGATCAAGCCAGACGAAACCAACAAGTTAACTAAACTTCAAGCATGCCTTAAGGACATAAAAACCTGGATGAACTGCAATTTCCTGATGTTAAACTCAGACAAAACTAAAGTTATTGTACTTGGCCCTGAGCACCTCCGAAACAAATTATCTAATGATATAGTTACTCTAGATGGCATTGCCCTGGCATCCAGCACCACCGTAAGGAATCTGGGAGTTATCTTTGATCAGGATATGTCCTTTAACTCCCACATAAAACAAACCTCAAGGACTGCCTTCTTTCATCTACGTAACATTGCAAAAATTAGGCACATCCTGTCTCAAAATGATGCAGAAAAATGAGTCCATGCATTGGATGTGGCCCCTGAAGCTGTGTGCTATATAGTACCCTATTACCCCACTAGAACACTGCACTCCCCCGTGAACATGAGATGATTCATCTCAAGGGCGTATCCTGATATAATAAACTTCTTTCACTCCCAGAATGCAGGGTTACTGCTATTATTAGTAGTAATCATATTACCAGTATTATTTCTGCTATTATTACTGATATTACTATTATCATTCTATCCACCACTAGCCTACTTATTATTGTTATTAGTCCTATTTCTATCATTATTATCTCTCTTTCTCTCCCTCTCCGGTCGAGGCAGATGGCTGCCCACCCAGAGTCGTGTTTTGCTCAAGGTTCCATGGTGGAGAGGAGGTCGTGTTGCTCAGGCGCTATCTGTTTGGCGATGCCTGAAAGCTGCGAAGCTGCTTGACATCCCCCTGGATCCATCATATATTATACTATAAAGTTGACTTGACGTGTTTTCCGTACTTATGTTGTTTATGTCCGTATTTTACTTAGTTTACATACTTAGTTTAAGCCATACCTTGCTGTTTTTCCTAAACTTAAGTAGTTTTGTTGCCTAAACATAACCGCGACCATTTCACGGTAACGTCGGCGTTAAATGACTCAGGAAAAGCTTATACTGTGTTATCATATGGAATGTCCTAAAAATGTTGTGCTATTTATATGCCGTCATGAGATCAGGTTGCAGCCATAAATTTATACCTATATACCTATATGTGAATTTACCACCAATGATTTCATGTGTGATTTCTTACATTCCTCATGTGAACTGTGTTTTACATACTGTCTGTTTTTGGTAAGGAATTGTTGGACATTCGGCTCCCTAAAAAAATATTTGATTGTGTATGAACAGCAATGTTTGAATGTTTGATTAAAAATATTGGACATAAAAGAAAACATGACTCATCGCTGCAAAATGATTTTATTTTGTCCTCTTTTAGAATTTGCTTCAGTCAAAAACACACTCAATATACAAGCAGACTGGATTTGATTTCAGCTATATTTCAAAATCATAAAGAAACATTTACTCAATAAATACAGTTTTTGCCCATGTGCTTGAATGGGGTGGGATTTGTTTTTTTGAGCATATTTACAGTACACCATAAATAACTTTAAGAGATGAAGCACATTTCAGGCTTTGACAAAATGAAACAAAAAAAGAATCCAAACTTGTATAAATATAGGTTCATCTAGGACTGAGGAGGACATGAAGAAGGAGAGAAATCCTGAATCCTGTTATACAAACATGCCCACATAACAATAATGAACAGTTGCTTCAGGGATCTGTCATAATGAACATAATCAAGCTGCCTTACCTCACCTGGTATTCCAATGGGTTGAATTGCATATGGTCTGTCAGTCTTCCTACAGTCAATCACAAATGATTCCATAGCTTCTGTCATATACTTCTGGTAAAAAGTAATTTTATTTTCTTGCTAATCAAACACTATACCGAATATCAAAGTAGCAGACGTCCTGTGTCAACCATTAAAATATGTCCAACAATCAATCCATGGTTCTCACTGTACAATCATATTCATCATGCACCCAGAGAGTCATCAATGTATCTGCCTTTTTCTTTACTGCATTTACTTCCCTGCAAGATACCAAAACTGAGAGAACAGAAACATCTAGAGAATGGCTTTGCATATTAGTCTGTGAAGTTTAAAATGACACAGGCTTTATTTCAAGGCCAACCTGCGCTCTGCATCACTGCAAAGTGCACCAACCCTGTCATTTCTCCTCATCCAAATGCATTGAAAAACAAGGAGACCTCTTCACAAAATCTCCATCTCTTATAGTGCAAAAGGTTTCACACACTGGGGCGGATGTTAAAGCAGAACTTCAGCTGTTTTCTACCCAGCCCTGTTTTCCATTTTTTCCATCATATTGATCAATTTGGACCAAAGTATTGTTTGTTTTTTTCACTCAAGTTTGACTTAGAAAGGAGGAAGTCAGGTGACGTTATTATAGAGCAACAAAGTCCACGTAGGGAGGAGGTCAGGGTGAGTGGGTGGGACGACAAAACACCGGGAGACTGCGGTTTGTTTCTGCTTTCAAACTGACAGTTAGGACCACGATTGTTTCCTAATCTTAACCACGTGGTTATTACTGTAGTGCAACCATGATGAGGAAGGTCCCCTAACATTTGAACCCAAACCAGGAAGGTCCACTAACCTTAAAGAAATACTTATTTTAATCTTTCCCTAACACCAACCAAATGCTATTTGTCCCTAAACCTAACCAAACCTGGTGGGGTGCTGTAGTATTACTGTGTGTAAATAAGCCTAATACCCAAAGCCCCGTTTCCACCAGGAACTTTCCCCTGTTACTAAGAACCTTTTGAGGAACCCATTGCGTTTCGACTGCAGGGACCAGGGTCTAAATTAAGCTCCAGGAACATTTGATCAAACACTCAACAGATGATTTACTCTCTTAGTTTCATTTTCCTCCTCTGTATTTCATTCATTACATCCACCGTGCATCAGTAAATAGTCCTGCTAGGCAGCAGTAGATATTGTCGCAGTGAGACAAAGGCTAATGTTTATAGCACACTGAACGTCAGGCTGCAGAGAGTGTTTACCGCTGAGACCACCAGCAGCCCTCGTCACATGTCATGTTGCTTTTTCACACGTCAGCGGACTAATTTGCCTTCGCAGGTCTTTAGGCCTTGGTGGAAACACAGACAACAGTGGGCTTAAGGAACCTTTTGGTTCCTTTAAAAGTAGTTCCAGGGGCTAAAAGTCACGGGAACTTTTGGTGGAAACCCGGCTCCACTGGATCCAAGCAGAATCGCTATCTGAACACCCTAACCCTATTTTTTTTAGCATGGCTGCTCATTGACTGGTGGAGCATCAAGCTGCTGTCATGCTTGACTGTTTGGGTCAACCACACTTTGGAACAGATCCCATTTTCCTTGGGTCTATGCAGGTCAGGTCTGAATATCTTTAGGTCGCTTTTGGATTGGGTCTCACTTGTTTGAAAATCTATGCATGCATCGGGTCTAAAATTTTGTACCAGATTTTGGGACAGAGAGAAGCAAATCAGTTCATCAAAGTAACATAAAGTCAGTCTTAGATGAAAGGCTGCAATACATTAACACTATTTACCAGGATTACAGGCATGGCTAATTATGTGATCTTGTTGTTTCCACTCACCCGTTGAGAGAAACATGCACTGACTGTTGGAGTAAGGGTTAAATGAGCACTGACTGTTGGAGTAAGGGTTAAATCAGCACTGACTGGTCGAGTAAGGGTTTAATCAGCACTGACTGTTGGAGTAAGGGTTAAATGAGCACTGACTGGTCGAGTAAGGGTTAAATCAGCACTGACTTGGAGTAAGGGTTAAATCAGCACTGACTGGTCGAGTAAGGGTTTAATCAGCACTGACTCTTGGAGTAAGGGTTAAATGAGCACTGACTGGTCGAGTAAGGGTTAAATGAGCACTGACTGGTCGAGTAAGGGTTAAATCAGCACTGACTGGTCGAGTAAGGGTTAAATCAACACTGACTGTTGGAGTAAGGGCCAAATCAACACTGACTGTTGGAGTAAGGGTTAAATCAACACTGACTGTTGGAGTAAGGGTTAATTCAACACTGACTGTTGGAGTAAGGGTTAATTCAATACTGACTGTTGGAGTAAGGGTTAAATCAACACTGACTGTTGGAGTAAGGGTTAATTCAACACTGACTGTTGGAGTAAGGGTTAAATCAACACTAACTGTTGGAGTAAGGGTTAATTCAATACTGACTGTTGGAGTAAGGGTTAATTCAACACTGACTGTTGGAGTAAGGGTTAAATCAACACTGACTGTTGGAGTAAGGGTTAAATCAACACTGACTGTTGGAGTAAGGGTTAAATCAACACTGACTGTTGGAGTAAGGGTTAATTCAACACTGACTGTTGGAGTAAGGGTTAATTCAACACTGATTGTTGGAGTAAGGGTTAATTCAACACTGACTGTGGGAGTAAGGGTTAATTCAACACTGACTGTTGGAGTAAGGGTTAATTCAATACTGACTGTTGGAGTAAGGGTTAATTCAACACTGACTGTTGGAGTAAGGGTTAATTCAACACTGACTGTTCTTTACAAATTGATGTTAGTGCAACATTTGGGGGGAAATGTAGCTACAATGTATTACTATAATGAGGCAACAGTTTGAATAAAATGATCGGTATGATGGAAAAAGCGGCTAACATGATCCAGAACATGATCTAACATGATCCAGAATAACAATGGCTTGATGTTGTAACGGAGCGAACCAGCTCAGGCTGTGTGAGCGCAGTCCCACTACGGTGTTCGATGGGTGTTAGCTGCCGTTGCTGATGATGACAGAGGTGCCTTTATGTCCGGGGGTCTGCTCTGCTGGTATGCGGAGGTGAGGGGGTACATCGTAGTGGGTGGGGCCAGTGCTGGTGGAGGTGCAGTAGTCCCGCAGGCTCTCTGGGTCATAGAGGTGCTCCAGAGTGTAGCCCGTCAGGGAGTAGGCTTTATGCTTGTCTAAGTAGGGCCGTGGGTGGGTGTGGGAGGGGTAGAGGGCTGGGGCCGAGGTGGGGGAAGCCGAGCACGGACCTGGCCGACCAAATGGGTGATGTAAAGGCAAAGAAATGGGGGACAGGTCTGTTTGGAGGTAGTCTTTGGGCTTGTGGAGGCGCTCAGGACCTGGACTGCTGAGCCTGGACAGGGGGGCGGGACTAGGCGCAGGGCTGATCACCTGACTCAAACCTCGACACACCACGGTCTGTAGCGGCAGGGGCCCTTGAGTATACTCGGGAGTGAAGCATGGGCCAGGGCCCTTGGGCAGCCCATTGGCCGGCCCCAGTGGGGCATCCAGAGGGCCCTTGCGCAGATGAAGTCGACTCTCTTCTTCCTTAATCATCTGCTGCGTGGCCCGGATCAGCGTCTCGATCTTGCTGGGTTCCTGCGGGCTACAGCGGTAGTGGTCAGCTTGGTACCGATCCCCTGAGTCGCTGGCTGAGCCTCCATCTGGAGAGCTGACCACGCTATCCTCGTCCCAGTGGCCCCGGCCTGTAGGAGGACACAGTGAGAACAGTCAGTGCAGAGGAAACGAGATTCAATACTTCACTGAGCTCACACAAATCAAGGACAACAAGAACCCCACCTTACATACAGTGACTACCTAACTTTAATAAATCATCTAAACAAGCATTCCTATGGGGATGCTATCAGTACCACAACCAGCTATGATGTATACCATGGTAGTCATACCCTCACAGTGTCTTACACACAGGAATAACAGCAGCACATTCATGATTTCAGAGTTAAGGGCACTAACGGTCTCTGGGTAGATGCTGTTGTAGAACCTGGCTGTCCCAGTTCTGATACTTCAGTCTTTTATAGGAAGGGAGGAAGTTAAAAATATATTTAGCTCAGTGAGAGGAGTCATGAAGATTATTGTGTCCCTTCTTCTGTGGTATAATAGTGTAGGTTTCAGCAGGGGGTGGCAGCTCCTGGCCTATGACTTTTGATTCTGTGCGTACCATCTTGTCCAGACGCTTCCTTTCTTGTGCTGAACTGTTTCCGTACCATTGACATTGGACTAGCCCAGAGACATTGGACTAGCGCAGACACATTGGACTAGCGCAGAGACATTGGACTAGCACAGAGACATTGGACTAGCCCAGAGACATTGGACTAGCGCAGAGACACTGGACTAGCACAGAGACATTGGACTAGACAGAGACATTGGACTAGCACAGAGACATTGGACTAGCCCAGAGACATTGGACTAGCGCAGAGACATTGGACTAGCACAGAGACATTGGACTAGACAGAGACATTGGACTAGACAGAAACATTGGACTAGCACAGAGATATTGGACTAGACAGAGACATTTGACTAACGCAGAGACATTGGACTAGCCCAGAGACATTGGACTAGACAGAGACATTGGACTAGCGCAGAGACATTGGACTAGCGCAGAGACATTGGACTAGCGCAGAGACATTGGACTAGCACAGAGACATTGGTCAAGCGTTTTATCACCTCTCGTGGCAGTGAAGATTTGCCACTTGTAACTTGGAAGTACTTTTTTCAAGCTTAAATGGTTTGAATCACCTAATACCCAAATGACAGAGTCTGGGTTTCAGTGTTCTGTGTCCATGATGTGGGTCGTGAGTCTGAGGAGGAATGTAAACAGCTATCAATGTAAAAGATGCAAATTTCTCGGGAACATAAATTGGTCGTCATCTGATGGTCAGTGCCTCTAATTCTGCAGAACATTGAGAGACTCTACCTTTGATTAACATGGAGGCAGACGCCACCGTCCCGTTGTTTCAGTGACTCTGAAGTGCGACCGGCCTCCACCGGGCTGGTGGAGGTGTACCAGAGTTCAGCACAGAACTGAGCAGTCAGCATAGTCCTTCCTTGGTCTGATTGAGGATCGCACATTTGAGAGTATCATGCTCAGTAATGGCATGCGATGCCGGTGCTTTCTGAACAACACAAGAACGTCAGCCCTTCTGCTGCGTTTCCTGGGCTCATAGGCGGAGATGCTACATCGTTCAACTGAGTCACTGGACGTGTAGAGCAACTTGGGTTTGAGGTCTTGCATCACGTACCGTTATCCTTAGAAGATCCGTTCTTTCATATTTGAAGGAAAAACGTATAAGAAAAAACCCAGAGAGAGCAACGCCATGTCGCTATAGGACGGTGCCATTGTCAAGAAACACAAGCCCAGTAAACATTAACACAGATTAATATCATATATCATATATATATATATATACACAGTATATATCATTGTTAGCAGCCATGGCTGATCTTCACTTTCTCTTCCACAGGTTCCTCTTAATTCTGCACAATGAGGATCTGCTAGTTACATGGCACAACAGCAGCATATAATGCATGAAGACAGAGCGTGTTTACTGTGTTGACTGTCATGGAGACAACACACCAGTCAACAGCTCCAGTACCCCAGGAAGCACCTTTAATCTATCTATCAGGGTTCAGTCTAAAACTATCAAGGCTTTAACTGACATGGCCCAGGTGTTAGTCCTCACCATTGTAGCTGTGGATGGCTGTGATGTGCGGCACGCTGCTGTCATATCCCTCGTGGTTCTCCAAGGAGCTCTTGCTCAGTGGTAGGACGGACCGGGCGGTGCCCCACCACGCGTCTCTGCCAGGTGGAGGTGCTCCTAGAAAATATCGCCCCGCCTCACATCGACCTTGCTCGCAACTCTGGCCTTGAACCTGCGTGTGGAGGTGTGTGTAGCTGTCGCCAATGGTGTGATGGTGCTCTTCAGACAAGCTGTAGCAGAGCATGCGGGGATCAGGGAGCTGCCTGTACACACAGGAGGCGTCCAGGCCTTCACTCTGCTCCAGCAGCTGAGGGGAAGCTGAGTCGGTGAGGGGGCTGCTGCCCCATGGACTGTCCTGGTCCGACTCTGACCGCTCCGCCTGGAAACTAGGATACTGCAGTGAGAAATGTGGGTAGAGAGACAAAAAAATTATAATTATAGAAAGCCTTCAAATGAGGTGGCACACCTTCTAGGAGCCACATGTTTTAGATGCTCAGCTGACTATATTTTATTCGGATCAACTTATCTTATCAAGCTCAGATATCAGCAAACCAAGCAGCTGTTTAGGACGTCGCAGTCACCAGAGGTTCCAAAACAAGCTCATTCTAGATCTGAGCACCTCTTTTCATTTATTTAAGTATTATTGTTAGGGCTGTCAAAGTTAACGTGATATTAACACGCTAACGCAAATTAGTTTTATCGCCACTAATTTCTTTAACGCATTAACGCAACTTGTGATTTTTTAGGTTGTAGTTTTAAAGCTAGGGAAGAGAGACAAATCTCCCTTTAAGGTACGTTACAGATAAAAAATGTGCAATTAATTTGCGATTAAATCTTTGAATCGACTGACAGCCCTAATGTAAGTACAATTATGCAACTTGTTTTCATGTTAGCACTGTTCCTACCTCTACTGGTTCCCAGTGAGACATACTACAGCACCTTCCAAAATCAGCCAGAAATAAAAAATAAAAAGACTCATTTGGGTCCAAGTATATTGGTTAATTAGCTCTGTATACTTCGTGTCTAGAAAAAGTCCCCAGGAAACAGTTGAAATTGCGGGTCATGTGACACACATAGAAACACATCTTCCTGTATGGAGCCATTACAAAAGAAACAGCTGTACAACAATGAAGAAAATTTACTGAGCGTCACAAATACTCGGAAAATAATTATATAAAAATAGAAGAGACCTATCAGGAAGCACCAGCAGACCCCCAGGTTAGCCAAGGAAGGCAAAGGAAACATCCATCACAGTCTACAGATGATATTCTGGCTCTACTCTGGTTTACCACACTGGCAGTAGCTGTGTGCACATAGTTTTCCTGTGCAATGAGGGATTATTACCAACATCTTGGGTGCTTTCTACTGTGGTTTATCACATTCAGGGTTGCGGTGGCAGCGAGCTCAGTAAGCTAGACGTCCTTCTGCCCAGCCACATCCTCCACTTCTTAGATCCTGAGGGGTTCCCAGGCTACATGGTATAAATAAACCCTCCAGGAGAACCACCTCTGCTGACTCCTTTCAACGCCCAAGAGGCAACAGCTCTACTTTGAGCTCACAACGCAACGCAAAGTTTTCAACTTCCTCCCTGGAAATGAAGTTTGAGACCACTGCTCAAGTCAGCATCACATAATGTGTGTGATGTGAAGCTAAATGACAGTAATCCAGTAAGACATGACATCCTCACCTGTGTATATGGCGAGAGTCTAGCTTTGGTCTTGGGCCGGGATACTCTGCTCTTGGGAGTTCTGCAGTTCTCCGTAAGGCTGGCGGTGCTGCTGCTGTAGGGGAAAGAGGCCTTGGACGTGGCCTGGTCCAGAGAAAGCTGGAGGCCTTTATACTCCGTCTCCCTACAGACACAAGCATACATTCCATGTGGTGCATTCACAGTAATGTTTATGTATGTCATAGATTTAATACAGTCTATAATCGCAGAAGGAGAGATCCCAGTACCCTGGAAAGGCTGTTTATTAAAGAACACAAACAGCCCATGTGGACCTGCGGGGGCAAAAACACATTAACATCTGTTTAGCAATTAGAGCCTCATCACGGTGCTGAGAGGGCCTGCATGTGTGTGTGTGTGTGTGTGTGTGAGGGGTGGGGGTGTGCTCAGAGGGCTGAACGGCTGTTGGGATGCTTGTTTTACCAGAAGGATTGCAGCGAGGCCTTCAACAAACACTCTACAGAGGGAAAGCTGTCCAATCAAACACACTGGGAGATTAAAGGCTATGTCTGGATAAAGCAGGCCCATAGGAGAAGCTGGGGTGTCTCACTACTGGGAAATGGGAATTGATTTCTCACTAAAGTGTTCTACAGATCTCACTGTGGATGATGAATCAAGTTTTGGAACAGAAAACCTGGACAGGGTTTACTGGAGACAAACAGTGATCCATCTCCCCTCGGTCTCAGTCTCTCTCCACACTAACACACATTCATACACACATTCATACATTCATACATACATGCAGACACACTTCATAGAATCTGCATCACTTACATTTGGAGAGTTCTGAAATATCCCATTTATGAAGTACTGCTACTGTAAATGAAGTTCTGCTATTGTAAAAGAAGTACTGCTACTGTAACCATGATGCTGACAGCCCTACACTGTCTTCAGCTGTAGTCAGCCATGTACAGTATTCTGTTGCTGTTAGGAAAATCACTTTTGTGCGTTTTTAAGGGTAAGAAAGATGAAGATGTCTCACTCTGTCTAGGGAACCAGTAGAGGTAGGAACAGTGCTAACATGAAAACAAGTAGCATAATTGTACTTACATTAGGGCTGTCAGTCGATTCAAATACTTGATCGTGATTAATCGAAAAAATAATCACACATTTTTTATCTGTTCTAAATGTACCTTAAAGGGAGATTTGTCAAGTATTTAATACTCTTATCAACATGGGAGTGGACAAATATGCTGCTTTATGCAAATGTATGTATATATGTATTATGGTAAATCAATTAACAACACAAAACAATGACAGATATTGTCCAGAAACCCTCACAGGTACTGCATTTAGCATAAAACAATATGCTCCAATCATAACATGGCAAACTGCAGCCCAACAGGCAACAACAGCTGTCAGTGTGTCAGTGTGCTGACTTGACTATGACTTGCCCCAAACTGCGATTATTTACATGCCCACTTTATGATAAAGTGGGCATGTCTGTAAAGGGAGACTCGTGGGTACCCATAGAACCCATTTACATTCACATATCTGGAGGTCAGAGGTCAAGGGACCCCTTTGAAAACAGACATGACAGTTTTTCCTCAACAAAATTTAGCGTAAGTTTGGAGCGTTATTTAACCTCCTTCATGTCAAGCTAGTATGACATGGTTGGTACCGATGGATTCATCAGGTTTTATAGTTTACTATAATACCAGTATCTTCACTCTAGCTTTAAAACTGAACCGCTACAACCTAAAAATCACAAGTTGCGTTAATGCGTTAAAGAAATTAGTGGCGATAAAACAAATTTGCGTTAGCGTGTTATTATCACGTTAACTTTGACAGCCCTAACAATAATACTTAAATAAATGAAAAGAGGTGCTCAGATCTAGAATGAGCTTGTTTTGGAGCCTCTGGTGACTGCGACGTCCTAAACAGCTGTTTGGTTTGCTGATATCTGAGCTTGATAAGATAAGTTGATAAGAATAAAATATAGTCAGCTGAGCATCTAAAACATGTGGCTCCTAGAAGGTGTGCCACCTCATTTGAAGGCTTTCTATAATTATAATTTTTTTGTCTCTCTACCCACATTTCTCACTGCAGTATCCTAGTTTCCAGGCGGAGCGGTCAGAGTCGGACCAGGACAGTCCATGGGGCAGCAGCCCCATAAGTTGATAAGAAGAAATAACTTCTCTCTTTGGTTCTGTGAAACATTTCAGCTCAGAGCATGTTAGATGTCTTCAGATAGAGAGAGATGTATAAAGTGTATGTGTTCATACAGTGTTTAGTGGGGGTGGGGGGATTGGTGATGTAAGTGTATTTATGCATGTATGTGTAACTATGTTCATGTATAGCTGTTCTCAACATAAACCCCAGTATCTGTTACCAAGGTAACTACTAATATACAATAAACCGGGGACAGTCTATGACAAGGAGCACTGATCTGTTCTGTTTTATATATATATATATTTTTTTTTCAGAATGAATGGTTTGGTCTATTAAACCTCAGGAAATAGTGAAAATGTCATCATAATTTTCCAGAGCCCAAGGTCACGTCTTCAAATGAGTTGTTTAGTCCAACGACCACCAGTCCACGACCCAAACATGTTCTATCCTCTAGGACATAACCTTACAGTCAGCCAGTGTTTGGTGTATCGGCTTGAAAAATGACATTTGATTGTTTATCCAGAATATTTGCTGATGAATTTTCTGTCGGTCAGCTGACCGTTTCAGCTCTGGTCTATTATGTATACATAAGAGTGGTCATTGGTTAATACGTTCATTGTTTTACGAGCCCCAGTGAACAGCCTGTGTGTGAGGGGATCGTCTCTATCGGTTTAATAAAAAGAACAGGTAGCACTCTAAAGTAGGGATGTCCATAATTAACCGTTTAACCGTTAACTGACAGTAAGCATTTTAACCGATTAACGCTATCGGTTAAAACGGTTAAAAGAAATGTTAATAATGAACTCAAAAGCTGAGCGGCTCAGAGGAGCGGCTCGTCTCCTTAAGGAGAAAAGCTGGTCCACCTTAACAGCCCACCTTAAGAGGCGAAGCCGGAGCTGCAGGATACAGGAAGTTGGCTCCGGTCTCTGGCTCTCTTGAGCGGAGTGGAGGAGTTGTAGTTTCATAGCATTTATTCACCGACAAATAAACTGTACACACACTGCTACACCTACGTTCACAGCTAGAACGCCACCAACAACCTCACACTCACCGCTAGGGCGTGGCGATATGGCCTAAAAATTATATCGCGATATTTTTAGGCAATATCGCGATACATGATATACTGTATATCGCGATTTTTTCAAATACCCTCTAAGCACTTCATAAATGCTCGATTTAACCCTTTGATGCATACAATCACACCAATATGATGATTCTTGTAGTCCCTGCAGCACACTGTATGTCTGCATTAAAACCTTCTTGTTTATATTCATCAGTGGTTTCTATTGGAACAATTTTAATCCTTCATGCAAAAAGGGGGAAATCACAAGTTAAATTTAATAAAACAGTATCCAACAGTATTCACTTTAACCAAATAGTTATCTGGCAATACATGCTTTATAAATTTTATTAATACATAACACACACACAGTTTTTAATGGCGTGTAATAAGTGTAAAGTAACTTATTGTTATGTTTACCAGTAAGCTGTTATAACATTGCTGATAATAAAAAATATTATTTTCCTACTAGTGTAGAAAGACTCACTAATCGCGAGGTGCAGCCTACTACTGTATGGCCAAAGCAGTCTTGTCCACTTATTCAGGCTGACAGCTTTGATTCTGTTAGCTAGACGTTCATATTTTGGATCAAGTGTCTTAATGAGTCTTTTGAATCTGAGCTTTTCAACTACGCTGACCAGCGTTGTGATGTAGTTTACAGCGGCCATGATTTCTTTGCATTTTGCACTTTTTTTGTCATATGGGATTGCTTTGGAAAGCGAGGAAGCAAGAGTCATTCTGGTTCTGGGCTGGTTCTGGTTGCTTTGGTCGTGTTCTCGCTACCGTACTCGCTTTGACATTTCAGTTCTTTCGCTTTCTCCGGGCTCCGGGCTCCTTCTCTCTCCGCTGCTTCCCTCCATAAACAAAAACACATCGGTGGATTACGTCACCAACTCGCCCAGGAGAGCGGTCTGGATGGAGGCGGAGTCTGTGACGTGTGTGTCTGTGTGTGTGAGAGGGAGCCGGAGGGAGAGAAGGAAATGCCAAAGCAAGTTTCAAAGCGAATCTCATGCCGGCAGGGTGGCTTAAAAACATTACATGACAATTTGTAGTCGATGTTCGCGATATAGTCATTTTATATACCGCGCATGGGACAAGCCGCGATACATCGACTATATTCGATGTATCGCCCAGCCCTACTCACCGCCAACACACACACACGGTCTGTTGGAGACTTTTACTGGGAAAGTGGCTGCATGTCCGCGACACTACACGCAGCATCGTAGCTGCTAAGTTAACGCTCCCGGACGGTGAACTGGGGACTCCCGTCAACCAATATCTGTTGTGCTCCTGCAGCTGGTACAAGGCACAAATCTTGTCGATTAACGGTTTATAATCGGTTAACGAGGGTCGGTTATCGGTTAAGAAAAGTTTTCAAAATGAGCATCCCTACTCTAAAGCATTGGTTCCTAAAAGCCCTTAAAATGAAGCAGTATGTACCAGACTTTTAGAAGCCTGCCGAGGTGAAATGATCAAGTAGGTCACAAGAAGAAGGATAAGGATATACTGGCTGATAAGTATCTGGTGATTCTTCAGATGTGTTTTGTGAGGAGTCCCATCTCCCAGGTTGAGAACCAGCACTCAACATGACTTTTAATATATGAAGGCAACACGTAGAGCCCTGTCCTTCCTTCGTTTTGCTCATGTATACAGTACATACATTGTTAAACTCACTAAATGTGACCAAATGTAGATACAGTGTGTCAATGAAAGTGTTGGTGTCGGGTACTGATGTTCACATAAACTAAGAGGGTCGAAGTGTGTGCGTCTGACAGCAGAGTGACGAGCTTGTGAAGGAAACAGCACTGATTACACAGACTAGTAAAACATGTGGATACGTGCTTCTCGGCAGACGTGCCTTATTCAAAGGATTGTGGTCGCAGCGGCAGGCCCACAGACCCGGGATCAGGAGGTGCACAGGTTATCAGAGCTCCACACACAGTGGGAGGTCACATGCAGGTGAAGTGGCCTTATCAGCTGTGCTATCTATGGCTGTATACACTAAAGCTACGGGGCAAACTAACTCTGCTCCTGACAACAGCACACCTCCTGTCTGTCTTTTGTCCCATGCAGCATACTGCCTCATGTCCACCATCAGCGTGCGGATCAGTCCATACAGTACCTCAACGAGATTTACAAACTCAGAACAAGGAGGGAAATAAGGCTTCATTCCCCTCACAGCAAGCTGGAGCCCATAAACACTCATCAAGTTTACAGCCTATCAATTAAAAGGCCATAAACACAAAGCTGTTATGGATTTGATGTAGGAGGTAGAGGAAATGTGTGCCAAGCTGTTCTCTGCCTCTGAAGGCAGCCGGCCGTGCTGCTTAATGGAGGCTTTTATGGGCCTCGTTCATTCACGCGCTCCCTCGTACATCTGTGAAATATGCACATCAGGGGTAATAAAATAATAGGATAATAGGCCAGTAAATGGTGTCCCTCACTTAGTAATAGGAGCGTGGCTCATGTTCTGCCATGATTACAGTTTGATTTTATTGGAGGGAAGTAGTAATGAAGATTTTAGTGGCTGCCCAGTGCTGTTGCGCTGTTAGCGCTGCATAAAGGTCCAATCCCAGCCCAGTCACTGGGCTTCAGTGCCTGTCTCTGTTTATATATGGTGCAGGTAGTAGAGCTGCCAGTCTTAGATAAACTCTAGCAAGTGACTGCCGCCACCACAGAGAGGCCTCCACAGGTAACAGCCAACACATGAGCACACTTAGCAAACTTAGTAACTAAGGGCTCAGACACTCTGACACAACGGGCATACAAGAGAGCAGACACTGTGATAGAGCAGGAATGTAGGTAGACCTGTGTACCTGTGCATCAGGTAGAAAGAGCAGAAAAGGTTTCCTAAAAGGAATCATAATAACTAGGGCTGTCACAGTTATTGAAAAGGCTCTTTGTATCTCTTCGTATGATAAACCACTGTGTTCTCATGTCATACTAGGGCTGTCACAGTCAACGCCATAAGAACGCGTTAACGCAAATTCATTTTAACGTCACTAATTTATTCAAGACATTAACGCAACATGTGATTGTTAGATTTAAAAGTTGTAAAGCTAGAGTGAAGATACTGGTATCATATGAAACTAGAAAAATGAATCCATCGGTACCAACCATGTCATACTAGCTGGTCATGAAGGAGATTAAATAACGCTCCAAACTTACACTAAATGTTGGAGAGGAAAAACTGTCATGTACATTTTCAAAGGGGTCCCTTGACCTCTGACCTCCAGATATGTGAATGTAAATGGGTTCTATGGGTACCCACGAGTCTCCCCTTTACAGACACGCCCACTTTATGATAATCACATGCAGTTTGGGGCAAGTCATAGTCAAGTCAGCACACTGACACACTGACAGCTGTTGTTGCCTGTTGGGCTGCAGTTTGCCATGTTATGATGTGAGCATATTGTTTTATGCTAAATGCAGTACCTGTGAGGGTTTCTGGACAATATCTGTCATTGTTTTGTGTTGTTCATTGATTTACATTAATACATATATACATACATTTGCATAAAGCAGCATATAAGTATTAAATACTTGGCTAATCTCCCTTTAAGGTTCATTTTGAACAGATAAATGATGAATCACGATTAAATATTTTAATAGATTGACGGCCCTAATAATCACATTTCCTTTGTTTCCAACTCAGTCTAGAACAATAAAAACAGAATATGACTTTACAAACGTTCTTCATTGACACATTCTGCAAACCAGGTTTCAACAAACACGTCATATTGCCAATTAACCTCCAGTTAATTACTTCACCGCAACTGTTTGTGTAAATCTCTCGTACGAACACTCATTATCTTATCAAAGCACAGAATGACAGTAGAGCAGAGACCTGAGCCAACCCTCTCTCTCTGCCCTGGAGCTGCCACACACCAAACCACCTGACTGACAACTCATCTATATACTGTACAACTCTATGACGTAGGACAGATGAAGCAACCTACAGTCACGTTTGAGCAAACAGAGGCAGATACTCACGTGAGGACGTAGTTGACACTGACGATGCAGTGAGGTCGGGATGAGCGGCTGTTGTGTACGATGGTTGCATAACTCTGGACCCAGACCCAGCCACCAGGCTTGGCCAAGAAACGGTAGTACTTAGTGGTGACCTGACCTTTCACCAGCACTACGAGACCAAGACACGGGCAAGAAATTATTAAGTACTGTGGGGGAAAATACTAATTATAGTATAATTATTATAACTATCATTAACACACCAAAATACAGCAGATGACTGCAAAAAGGTAATAAATGATAAAAATCAGACTAATCTGGCCTGACACAACATAATGTAACATAAGAAAACATAATATACTCAAACACTGTATAGCCAGGTGTGTGTGTGTTTGTGTGTGTGTGTGTGTGTGTGCGTGCGTGTATGTGCATGTGTGTGTGTGTGTCTGTGTAGAGTGGCTTTGTAGTAACAAACCTAACTCACACAAGTGATGAGCACATCTGAGGTGGAAGGAGTCACAGCTGTGAACATGATGATACAGAGTCTTCTCTATGAGATCCTGAGGCTCGTAGCCTGTCAGCTCTGCAACCCTAAGCAACGCACGCACACACACATTCACAGGGTTCATTAAGCCTTCCTACATTTACACAAACACACGCTCACACACAGAATATAGAACAACATAGAAATAATGCAGAAGAAGTCAGAGCGCCGCCGTAGAGAACGTACCGCGAGTCGAGGAAGATGAGCTTCATGTCCAGGCTGGCTCTGAACATGAACATGTTGCTGTGCAGTTTGATCTCAGTGACGGCGCTGGGCGGCAGCGAGTGACCGACGGCCACCAGCCCCACGTTCTGATAGCAGCCGTCAAACGGGGACGCGTCCAGGCTGTACTGACGGATCTTCAGGTAGCCGCTACAGTGGATCACCTGGGCCAAGAGTTCACAGACGGATACAGAGAGTATAAACATCAGTCTGTACATGTTCCAGTCGCCCTTCAGTCCTACTCAGGGTCACGGGGTCACGGGGTCAGGGGCCTCTGTGTCACCCAGGCCAGTGTGGGGAACTTTTCTTGACCAAGACAATTCAGCATGTCAACTGAGCATTAGTAAGGCTTTAACTTTACCGCATCATGAATAAAGTTCTCTTTCATTTTAGACCGCTCCAGTACAGCGAGGGAGCCAAAAAACACCTGGGGCCTCACGTATAAACGGTGCGCACGTACTAAAATGTTGCGTACGCTGTGTTTCACGCACACGCCGGGATGTATAAAAATCAACGTGACGTGAGAATGTACGGACCGTGCCGCAAACTCTAGACCAGTCGAGACAAAGTGTGGGTCGTCCTGCAAACTCTGTCGTCTGGCAGTGTCAAACTACAAAGTACTGAAACTCACCAAATGTGTAAAAATAATTTTTCCACTCAACTTACTGAGCTTTGTTTATGAAGTGGGATAAAAAAAACCCCCACATATTTCTTAACTAGTTTGAGCATAATGTTTAACATCAGAAAGGCACAACAAAAACACATTTAAACTAATGTCCCAGAGATGACATGCCTTAACCACCGTGTCAAAACCAAGATCGCGTGCTGCACAATGTGGCAAACCAACGTGGTGTGGCTGTGCCCCAGAAGAGCTACAGACGGATGAACCGGACCCTGGCCCACCTAACAATGAGCCAAATGCAGCAGCTATACAGCGCTGTTTAGATGAGATACACAGAATGTAAAGCAACGAGGTGAGTTGAGACAAACATTTATTTTTTAACAAGGTTTTTTACTGTCTGACTGATCTCACCAAGAAGGTCATTCATTCTTTTTAATTCGTTGCATATATATACTGGAAAAACAAAGTTCGGAAACTTGTGTTTGGTCGATTATTTCTCTGTTGTTCCAATGCTAATTGGCATTGTATTTTGCATCGTTAGAAAGCCTGTTTATTTACCTTCGCAATGATGTCCAACTTGTAAGGATCATGCATTTGTGGGATGAGCAGCACAGCTGATTATGTGGGTAGCGCCCAAGAAAAATTTGCCAAAATGCTCTGCCAATGGTAAACAGTGTATTCTCATAAGGCTACCAGGAAGCCTGCAATGACTGCCCTTCACCGTCAGGCCCGTTTGCGCTGGTGTCGACAACACAGACAATGGAACCTGAACATGTGGGGGAATGTCATGTTCAGTGATGAGTCCAGATTCTGTCTGCGAAAGTTGGATGGCAGGGTCAAAGTATGGAGACGACGCGGAGAACACTATGCTGATTGTTGCACTGATCGAGTAAGAGCTTTTGGTGGGGGCAGTGTCATGGTGTGGGGCGGCATCTCCCTCACTGGCAAAACAAGGCTTGTCATCATTGAAGGCCATCTCAATGCAGTGAGATATCGGGATGAGATTCTGCAGCCAGTGGCGATCCCATATTTCCACAATCTGGCACCTAACTTCATCTTCCAAGATGACAACGCTCGCCCCCACAGAGCCAGGGTTATCACAGACTACCTCCACAATGTGGGAGTAGAGAGAATGGAACGGCCTGCCGAGAGTCCAGACCTCAACCCAATTCAACACTCAGCTTGGGCGTGCTGTACGTGTTAGAGTGACCAACACAATCACGCTGGCTGACCTGCAACGAATCCTGGTTGAGGAATGGAACGCCATCCCACAGCAACGTGTGACCAGGTTGGTGACCAGCATGAGGAGGAGGTGCCAGGCTGTTGTGGCTGCGTATGGATCTTCCACCGCTACTGAGGCTCCTGATGGTGTATTAAATGAATAAAGTGTAAAATTGCCAATATGTCTTGTTTGTTCCTTGTTACTGATAGAGAGTTCAA